>JAGDQO010000965.1:0-27500 GCA_018342035.1 Solanum appendiculatum
TGGTTGGCTATGATAAGACTCCATGTGTGGTTAGTGTGTTTAAGGTCGACTTTGAAATCCTTATGGAGACTTCTTAGGTGTTTACTTGTAGCAATGGTTCCGTGGTTGTTAAGGTTTTGGTACTATGTTTGGATTGAGGGAGATGGATTCGGAAAGATTAGAGAGGTTTGCTCCCAAGGGGGAGATAGGGTGTTTCATGATTGGTGAGTGTGGGGACTAATTAAGTTTCCGGAAAGAGTTCCTTGCTATGGGTTGATATGTGAAGGTTTGAAGGCGAAGGGATGTCTTAGTATCGCTATCTTTCTTTCCTTCTACCTTCGGGTCTAGTTTGAGGCCTTAGCCCCTCATGGTTCACTTTTTAAGATTCTTGTGTCTTGGTCATTCTCATGTTTCCTCATGCATTCATGCTCATGAAAATTTGATTTTTCGAAGATATGACTTAGTATGATTGATTTATCTATTATTATGTGCATTTGAGTATGAGTTGCATAAAGTCTTCATGAAATGATGTTTTGAATATGCTTTAGCTCGGAGTTAATGTTTTCCTCCTCGAATATGTGCATTTATGTGATTGCATTCTAGGTTGGGTTGTTAGCTCTTGTTTCTTACCCTTCTTATGATGTCTTGATTCTCATTCGAGGACGAATGTTCCCAAGGGGGAGATAATGTAACACCCCGGATTCGAAAAGAACGAAACTTCCAACTTTTGAAAATTTTGGTGACCTACTACATAACCTACTAACGGTTGGTTGACTTACCAACAGTAGGTCAAGAGGGGTAGGAACTGTAGATGGGTCTGCCTAAGGGAAGAAAGTGGAAAAAATTAAAGTTTGGGTGACCTACTACATGACCTACGGTCAGTAGGTGGACCTACCAACCGTAGGTCAAGTAGTAGGTTGGGGAAGTCAGTTGAAAATTTGTTAAATTTGGGGGCTTGGGCAGAATGACCTACGGTTGGTCACCTACGGGTAGTAGGTTGACCTACCAACCGTAGGTCATGAAGTAAGTGGAGTCGTTGGTGGAGTTTTAAAAGGGGATCTTTTGGTCTTTTCACCCAATGACTTATTTATCAACCAAGGTCGGTTTCCTTCAACTCCTAACACTATATAAGCCCTTTTAATACTAAAATCTACCCTTCCAAATCACTTTACAAGTTTCCCAAACTCTCCTCTCTCAAATAGTTCTCTCTCTAGAAGTTAGAAGAAGAAGAAGAAGAAGGAGGAGGAGGAGGATGAGGATTAGGAGGAGGAGAAGAAGAAGGAGAAGAAGGAAGAGAAGAAGGAGAAGAAGAAGCAGGAGAAGGAGAAGGAGAAGGAGAAGGAGGAGGAGGAGGAGGAGAAGGAGAAGAGGAGGAGGAGCAGGAGCAGGAGCAGGAGGAGGAGCAGGAGCAGGAGAAGGAGAAGGAGAAGGAGAAGGAGAAGGAGGAGAATGAGAAGGAGAAGAAGGAGAAGAGGGAGAGGGAGGGGGAGGAGCAGGAGTAGGAGAAGGAGCAGGAGGAGAGAAGGAGGAGGAGGAGCAGGAGGAGCAGGAGCAGGAGGAGGAGGAGAAGCAGGAGGAGGAGGATGAGGAGGAGAAGGAGGAGCAAAAGGAGGAGGAGAAGGAGGAGAAGGAAAAGAAGGAGGAGGAGGAGGAGAAGGAGGAGGAGGAGAAGGAAAAGAAGGAGAAGGAGAAGGAGAAGGAGGAGGAGGAGGAGCAGGAGCAGGAGCAGGAGGAGAAGGAGTAGAAGAAGGAGTAGAAGAAGGAGGAGAAGGAGGAGGAGAAGGAGAAGGAGAAGGAGGAGGAGGAGAAGGAGGAGGAGAAGGAGGAGAAGGAGACGGAGGAGGAGAAGGAGGAGCAGGGAGAAGGAAGAGGAGAAGGAGGAGGAGAAAGAAGAAGGAGAAGAAGGAGCAGGAGGAGGAGGAGGAGAAGCAGCAGCAGAAGCCGCAGAAGCAGCACGAAGAAGCAAGAGAAGAAAGCAGCAGCAAGCAAGACAGAAGAAGAAGACAGCCCATATTTCGGGCCTACTACCAAAAAGGACCCACAACTCACCTCCCATTCGCAGCTGGGAACCACTCACCCGAACTTGGCACGCCGCCACAACACCCAAACTGAAATCCCAAAAAAAGCCAGCACGCAGCATGGTTCACGCGTGGGCAATGTTGATGTAATTGATTGTTTTTATGAATTTTGAAGTATAAATTGAGTTGAATTTTATGAATTTAGATGAATCCCTATGAACCCATGCCAAATCCCCCAATTTTGAAATCTATGCTTTGTTGGTGGGTTGAATTATAAAGTGATGAATTATATGAAATCTATATGAATCCATGCATGAATTATGATTTCTAAGCTAAGATTTTTCATGATGAGATTATGAATGACCTAAGGATGGTTTTATGAAAGTAAGCATGCTCAATCAAAAACTATGATTTTTCTCTATTATGTGGGTTCCTTCAATTATGATTAAATTGCTTTGTTTATGGTTTTCTAAACATGAGTTTGCATTGAATTGCATGATTTAAGATTAATTCTTATGAACCCTTGTGAAATCTATGATTTTCAAGTTATGAGTATGATGAACCATGTGAAGATGAAATTGATGAAATCATGCATGTCTCTTATGAAGTTAATGATGATTTAAAGGTGCTTTGAGATTGAAGCATTAAAGTTTATGATATGTTGATTTATGTTGGGTTGTGAAAGGATTTTCTCAACTAAGGAGAATAGGGAGTTATTCTAATGGAAGGAACAAGAGGAGATCCCTCATGATTTCCCCTCCCCATGATAGACAAGAGGAGATCCCTCATGCCTATCCGTAATAAGACAAGAGGAGATCCCTCATGTCTTCTATGGAGATATTCTAATGGAAGGGACAAGAGGAGATCCCTCATGTCTACCCATAATAAGGCAGAGGAGATCCCCCATGCCTTCTAATGCTATGATAAGATTATGAATATGATTAATCCGTGGGAATTATGCTTAGCACCGAGTGGACACGAGGAGATCCCTCATGTCCCATAAACTATGTGCCACCATAGGTTTGTCTAGATAGACACTAGCTAGTGGATCCACGTAAGCTAGAATTTCATGGTCTTACCTTGGAAGTAAGGAAACCCTTTTTCGGTGTAGGGAGAACACCGGATTCCATGTTATAGCTCGCATGGTCTATGTCGGTTAATGCTCACTTCCCACAATAATGAACTAAAGCGACTCTCAAGATATCTCCCAAGTGTTTTAAATATGTTTATCTTGCATTGACTATGATTTATGACTTATATTTCTAACCTTGTTCATGTTTTAGCTTGGTCATTGCATGTCATGAAAATGTCCTTTTTTAGCATGTTATCATACTTTGTACTTGATTGTGCTAACGTATACTCTTGCCTACATTGACTTGTTAATGTAGGGCTTGGCGATTCTCCATCTATTCGTGGCTAGAGCTTAGTAGAAGGATTATTAAAGACTTGTTGAGTCCTCATCTATTCGAGGACGTAGCCTTGTTGTTGTTTTATGTTATTTCATTTTGACATTGTAATGGGTTACGTTCCAACATTATTTTCATCTTTATGCTAAATTGGCTTTGAGACACTTTATGTAGACTTCCGCTACTTTTATCAAACTCTTATGATTTGAACTTGATTTTTATACTCTTGATTTCTATTATCTTGTCTATGAATGCTAAGTGGCTTGTATGAGACCCTTTCGGGGTCTTGTACGCCATGTCAAGACTAGGGGGTACTTTGGGTCGTGATAAATTCAATGCTTTTTAGAGATACAACGTCATAAAAATGAGAAGGGATTTTCTCAAGCCTCTTACCTTTGGTTACAACCAAACGTTCAATCATAGGGAAAGCATCCACGGAGACAGACCACTGTGCATTGTTGAGATCCTCCAATTCTAAGTATTTGAGTTCAGGGAACTCTGAATGATTCACTTCCCATTCATTCCCTTCAAAGGCTCTTAGAAGTAACTTTAGGATCTCCAAGTTAGGAAGTTCTCTAATAGTCGAGATTTGGCTCCATGGTAGAAGAAACTTTGACAGAGTCAATTCCCTAAATCTTGAGGGAAAACTGAAGACATGTGGAAGTTTAGCTGGATAGCTGTTGGAGACCCTAGATGTAACATGGCGAGTCGGACCATGATAACACACAAGCTGGCCTTAGAACAAGTAAGAGAATAAGCGGTTGTTAGCAATAAAAATACCCAACAAGAGTGGGGGTTTAATCCCACAGAGAGTGATATAATACATGGAATTCAATTAGGAAATTAAAAGTGTAAACCAATTAATTTGTAGCAATAAAAGAAATGGGTGGATGATTCCACCAAATTTATGATTAGGGTTTTAGTATGAAGTAAAACAATTAAACTAAATCCAAATTTCAAACAAGTAAGAGACGATCTAGGGATGTGGGGATTGGTATTGATGTCAAGTAAAGGTACTTGTGCTTGCTCATTTTCGCTATACAATCATGGATAGGCTGGGTAATCTCAAATAACACTAATATTCTTTAAATCTCATAATATTAAATCATAGAATCTCATTTTGGTCTCATCTATGTGAATCACAAATCAACCCAATACCTTACCAGAATCTCTCTTACGAGAAGATTTGGCAACTAGAATGGAACCACAATTTCTTTTTCAATCACACTATAGTAAACAAATCTGAATTGTAGGCATTAAACTAATTACCCGCTTCAATTATTCTCTTTTGAGCATCAATCGAAGATCTAGGCTAAGATTAAGTTTGCAACATTAACCCATGAATTAATCCCATGCTAATTAGATTAAATCCATGAATCTACAACAATAAAATAGAGCAACACAGAAAACCCACTGTAATAAATCAACACCCAACCCCATAATCACACCCCTAGATTTGGGGTTTTAGCCAAGCATCATAAAAGGAAAAGAGAGTATACACATTAAGATTTCAGCCATTGGGGAATTGAAGTTAAGCAACAATCTTCAAAACCCACTTCAATTTGAACTTTCAGTTTTCAATTACAAGTTTGTTCCTTGGGCCAAATTTCAAAGGCTAAATCGCCAAATGGCCCCAAAGTCCCACTGAAAACCTCGGGACTCGGACCAAGCATGCTACTAGCCTAATTTGGCTGCTCCAAATCTGATGGAAGCATCAGAATTCCATTCTGAGGCCGTTTACCCGAGGTTATGACCGAAATCAACTTTTCAAGTTTCAAAAGCTTCAAAACAGGAAAATGGGCAAAAAACCCAACCGAACGACCAGGCGATCGAACAGTTAATGCCAGCCAATTAACTTGGGGTCGCTACAGAAAAACTCTAAATGATAAAAGGATCAGAAAATGGAGAAAATGACCTGGAGGGTCATTACATCTACTAGACATTAGCTCTATACAAGTGAGACCTGTGAACTTGGCTTCAATACCAACTTGTCACAATCCAATTTCTCAGGTCATGATGGCACCTACTATAACCCACCAGTAGGTAAGCCAACCTATAACTCGAAACGTCATGTAATGGGTGTAAGGGTAGAATCTAAACAAGAATAAGCACTTTACCAAAAATAACAGAAGAAATAAGTGGAAACAAGGCATATATACATAAAACCAAAAGATCCCTCCCAGAACTTAGAAGTCAAAAGTATAGAGCTACAAAATAAAAGAGTACAAGTCCCAAAAGTGAACCAAAAGAAAATAACTGTCTCAAAATAAAAAAGACTAGTCAACAAAATATAGATGGACACAATCCAAAATGCCATGTGCTCACCCTCTCCTCTGAATACAACAACTGCTTGCTTGAACTCAATGCTGATAGTTGGTGCTCGAACCCTTCATCACAAAACAGATGCAGAGTATAGCATAAGTACCAAAATAATAGGTACTCATTACACATCATAGGCTGACTGAGCAAGAAAAGTAAATACAATATGAAAAGCGAGAATTACATAGAACAGAGGTCAAATAGGGGAAATCTAACATAAATGCACACGAATATAGAAAAGAACTTAAATGAAGTAAGTAACTAGAAAACTAAAACCTAACTGGTTTCCATAAGCACAGAAGATACACCATGTGCAAGTTTAAATAAAAACCTAAACAGACGCCCATAAGCCCGACGTGTACGCGGAAGGGCTATAACTACTAAGAATTAAACCCACTGAGTCCAGAGATGGAGAATGTGTAGCCTGGACCTTGGACTGCATATAGCCTCCCAAGTAACTAATAGGATCATCCAAAGCTAGAGAGTGCGTAGCCCAAACCTCAAACTGTGGATCACCTCCAAAAGAATCAATAAACTCATCCAAGCCAAGGAGTGAATAACCTAGACCGCGAACTAAGGATAGGCCTAATAAAAGAACTAATAGGATCTAGCTGATAACTCTCAAACTACACCTCACACGAGTCAGAGTATAGGTGGTCGTTAGCAATATAAACCCAACAAGGAGTTGGGGTCGATCCCACTAGGAATGATTTAAATACAGAATTCAAATGAGAAGTACTAAAGTGATCTAGATTTTTGTAGGTAATAACAAGTGAAATGATGCATAATGTAAATTCTCAAATTTTTAATTACCAAATATAAGGAGATAGAATGATTAATTGTAACAAACACAACTTAAAGATGAACTTAACCAATGGGAGAGGGAACCTTAGGGAAGTGTGAGTGTTCAAATACTAATTTCACTAAATGGGTCTTTACAGATTGCTCAAACATGCTGAATCACAATGGGCAGGCAAGATTATAAGTATAATAACCATTTTTCAATCAGCTATCATGCTTTCAATTGGGTTTTCTCAAACCCCAACATGCAACACTGAAAGAACAACCTTATACCTTAATTTAACCCACTTTCTCAAGCTGGGTAGTACAAACAACTGCTCATACAATTATCAATCGCTAAATCCACTCAATTATATCTTTCTCAAGCATACACAGAGATATAAAATAGAACTGAATTTGCAACTTCAATTCATAAACTTAAAACACGATTTAGCAACTGAACCCATTCTAAAACAACATTAAAATCAGCAATCTATAAGACCCACAAGCTAATTAAGTAATTGAACACATAATCACACCCCTAAGGCATTGGGGTTTTAGCCGATCATAGCAAGGATGAAGAAATAGTTACCAAAGATGTTAGCCATTGATTTCCAAGTCTTCAAACAACAAATTCAACTCAATTAAAAGTAACCCAATGTATAAATTCAAAAATCCCACAAGAAAATGTTCAAAATCGCTAAAACTATACAAAGTGCAAATGTACTTGGTAGTCTCTCTTTCTCTCCTTTCAAAAAATCCTATTTATACTTTCACATAAAATTCTGAAATTTTAACACACGAGATCACTCGGCGGCGTAAGTTGAGCTCGCCCTTCCACTCAGCGATGCGCCGAGTTGCTCGTCCTCACCTTTTGACTCTTGACTTCAACGTTGATTTCTTTCTGGAAGTTTAGGCGAGGAACATCGGGCTCGCCGTTCTGATTGGTGACTTGTCGACTGGTTCCTCAGCTCGCCGGCTTGCCTTGAATCCTCTCATTGTCTATTGGAACTTTAGGCAATGAGAATGTCCACTCGGCGTGTCGCCGAGTGCCCTTTTGCTAGTTCCAGCTTCCTTGTTCCGTCCATTTTGTAACTTTTCAACTTCGTCTTTTAAGATTTTGTCCTTGCCTCATTCCAAAGCTTTCTAGCTGCACATAAGCAATTTATCATTAGTTATGAGTGTAGAATGGGCAGTAAGGACACTAATTTAGCAAACATTAAGCTCTAAATGAGTCAAAACTATGGACTCATCACTAGCCGATATTTATCAACTACATAGAGAGTAAAAGAACCCAAACCACAGACTGTTGTTGTAGATCAATGACTAAACCTTGAATCTACGAACATAAGGCAACTGAAGAATACCATGCCAAATCATCATCATACTACCACCATGTAAAGACATCTATACCAAGGTAATCAACACCATACTCGAAGCTCGATCCTTATCCAGTCCTAAATTGTCAAATGAAGCCCAATATCTTTATCTTGAATCACTAGGGCTGTTGAAAAAAGGGAGTTTGGGATCAAAGAACATCTTAATTGAGTTATTGCCTAATCTAAGGCTCATTCTATCAGACTCAACTATGCTACATCAATCTAGAGGGAGCTTAGTCATCCAAAATTACATCGGAGCAAAACTAAGGCTTATCGGCTCCAAAATCAGAAAGTGTAAGGCAAGCACTAGTCTACACATAGACTAAGGCCAAACATGCTTCCAAGAATGTACTACACATAATTTGCACTTTGACTAGAGCCCTTGATGTATATACCACTATTCATTGTAGATTTATTTGAATCGTATTCTTCAGTGTGAAATTTGTAACCATTTACAACATATCCATTAAAGGGTTGAATCTTATGCAATGGCCCTTCTACAAGATATTTCATGATTTGATTGGTAGTGCCGGATGAAGGATCACATGCCTATTGACACTATAAGAAATTAGGCATGCATTAAGATTATATTTAATTCACTGTAGACATTTTTTCTATGTGCATCACATTAAGGTTATGCTTAATAAGATTTGTTTTCCAGCAAGGCAAGTCCCAAAATATACTTCTTTTCTTCCAACCACATAAGCTATTCTTTGAGATTTTTGCATTCACCTTGTCATAACCAAGTTCTATCACTTTCATGAGTCCCAAATCCTCAATCTCCCTAAGTATTTGTAAACTTGATTATTTAGTAGATGCAACCTTATGTACTATTTGACCCTTCTTGAACCACTTTTTGTTTTTTCACCATGGATGATCTGGTGGTAAGAACTTTCTATGATTGTCAAATCATGAGACCTTTCTACCATTGGATAGTGAAAAAGCATCTGAATCTTTCATGCAATAAGGACAAGCTAATTTTCCTGCTATACTCCAACTCGACAACATTGAGTACGCTGGAAAATAACTTATTGTCCACATCAATGCAACTTTCATTTGAAAATTATATTTACTTGAAACATCATATGTTTGGACTCCCTCCTCCCATAATTCTTTCAACTCGTCAATGGGGGGTATCAAAAAGACATCAATTTTCTGTTTTGGATTTTTCGGACCAGGTATAATCACAAATAAAAATATGTATTCATCCTTCATGCACATCCAAGGAGGTAAATTATATCGTGTAAATATCATAGGCCAAGAGGAATATTGTTGGCCTGATTGACCAAACGGTTGAAACCCATCAGTAGACAAACCCAATCTAATATTGCTAACTTCATATGCAAAATATGGATACACCTGATCAAAATGCTTCCAAGTAGGAGAGTCTGAGGGATGATGCATGACACCATCTTTTTCATCTCAGAATGTCATCTCATATGTTTTGTTGTCGCATTAGATGCATACAACCTTTGTAGACGTGGAGTTAAAGAAAAATAATACATATTCTTATAAGAAATATTAGTTTTCTGCTTGGAATGTTGATGTTTTGATCTCTTAAATTGAGGATGAGAATAAAAATTGCAATCGATGAGTTCACTGTCCTCATGCCAATAAATCATACATCCATTTTTGCAACAGTCAATCTTCTCAACTGGCAAGCCTAAATCTCGCATTAGCTTTTTAGTACCATAGAAGCTATCGATCATTTTGTTATCACTTGGCATCACTTCTGATATAAATTGACTTAACTCATCATACAATCTTTCAGAAAAAGAATGTTCTGCCTTAAGATTCAACAAACGAGCAACAACAGACAATTGTGTATGTCCATGTGGATTTCCCGTCCAAATCTCTTGTTCCGATACTTTGAGCATATCATAAATATGTTGTGTTTTTGGATTTGGGTCCTCTTCCACGTTACCATTATAAAAGGCCCAGCAACATCAAAAACCATTGACCGAAATGTATTATGGGATTGAGGATTCACAGTTTCACCAGAAGCTTCTTCTTGATGATCATTAAGCACACTTGGATTTGAAATATAACTTTATCCATGGTGATAGCAACGATAATAATCCAGTACAAAGGCATAAGTCCCTAGATGTGTCATATCTGTAAACTCATCCAAAATATTTTTATTTCGACACTTACGATAATTACAAGGACATCTTAACTTCTCACCATCCATGCACTTTGGATGTCTTTTAGCAAATGCAACAAAGTTCTCAACTCCATCAATAAATTTTGGATTTATGAATCCATCTTCCAATATTCTAGCATACATCCACTCACGATCAAAGTTACTCATATTGTGTGCTCTGACACAAATAATAAATATGTTAAAACTTACATGATGAATAGTAGTTTTGATGTGACACTAGAACCTAACGGTAGCAAAATCTAATGAATTCAAATTCATAAACAATCAGTTAATCACCAAAAGTTATTGTAGTTAGTGTTATACAGTTTAAATGTACAATAGAAATAGTGCACTATTTTATTTTTAATAATACTACATGTCAATGTGATCATGTATAAACAGATATGCCAGAGATGTTTTCAATTTATAAGCTTCATTCTACTCGTACAATACTAATATTTGTTTAATTATTTAATTACTAAGAAGAAGAAACTAACCTTTAGCAAATGCGATAATACATTTTGTGTCTAGCTTGGGCACATAAAATAAATGCTTTAAGATGTAAATTATCCTCTCACCTAACTTAAACAATGATAGAAACACCAATGTAAAATCTTCCAGAAACTAATAGACATACAGGAACTACCTGAAAAAGTTTATAGAACAAAAGAGAAAGAGATGAGAAGTGATGTAAAAGAGATTATTTTCTAATAAATTAAAAGCACAAGTAGATCAAGATTCCCTATTCTCTTCAGAATATACAGAATTACATTGTTCTTTAAAAACAAGCAAACAAATAGGTGTTTAGTCATTAACAGAGTGACATTTGAAAACAAAAAATAGTATTCATAAAGTTGAAAAATTGTATTGAAAATTGAAATTGTGTTTGAACATGCATTTGACTTGAAAAAAAGAAGTTGAACTTTTGTAAGTGAGTGAAAAATTTCACTTTTTCAAATTCGAAACATTCACCTTCAAAAACCAACCAAAAATATTTTTCAAAAAAAAAAATTGTTACCTAACAGGGCCTAATAAATGCAACAAGAGAATGCAATTCATCAAAATTGGAGGCCAACCATACAAATACGTCCACAAGAACCTTAGACCAGCAATGATAAATCCAAATTTGTTTACTGTCAAAGAACAACATAAAAAATATTAAAAAATTGGAAGAGCAACAACACTATAGAGAAGATACCACTCATCAAAAAAGTTTTGAATTTTAGCACATCAATGACAAAATCTAATGGCAACATGCCTCCACTAAAGCTTGTTGTATGGGAAGTCTTATCCAATATACATTAGAAGAGCAAAAAATTGCAGCAACCCATATGAATACTATACACATAAAAAAAAAACTTAAAACTTACACCCAAATCAGTTAGGTAAAGGATCCAATTTAATAGTTTGATGAATACCCATAAAAAGAGCTCTAAAATAGTGAAGAGTATAATGGACCCAATATCAAAAACTAAACATTATTCACTTTATAACATCGATTCAAGAAAAATGGGGACAAATCTCAGCAAGAGTATAAAGAATCCAAAAATTGTTCATTGAGAAGATGAAATGAAAAGAAAAGATTCATACCTATGAGCAATATAGCAGCGGAAACAAAGTTTAGATGAGTTCAAAATCACAACTACAGTGTTGAAAGAGTGAGAGGTAGAACAAAGGAAGAAGAACACCCATTGTAGTTCTCTGACTTCTCTCTAGAAGCCTAATTTTCTAATGGAATAAAGGAGTTAAAGGTGGGAAAACTAAAAGTGTTGAAAATTTTGGGGGAAAGTTAAAAGGTCATCTAATTCTTTTAAAAAAAAATTCGCGGAAAATAGTTCATTAAGTTAAAGATTTTATAATTTTTCGCTTTTTTTTATTAATTTGAGACAGAATGTAAATGCGTCATAATTTTTGTCATGAATTTGTGACAAGATATATTCATTTATTTTTATTTACTATAAATTTGTGACGGAAATGTTCTGTCACAAAACTTATATTAAATATTTGTTACAAATCTTTCACAAATCCGTCGCTATCAGAATTTTAGTAGGAAAAAAAATTCTTTTAAAAAAATTTATTTAGATAAGATTAATCTGTCTCAAATCCGTCAAAATTCCCTGATAATTTGTGACAGACTTCTCGTTTCCAAATATTCCATCACAATTTTTCTCTTTCTTGTAGTGTATATCCATTAACAAGCTCAACGCATTTCACAAGGTATCGATGACTGAAATAAAGGAAATGAACATGCCAACGGTTTTGAAACACCCGAAATAAGCCTAGAACATGATTTCTAAGTAAGTAAGCATGATCAACTATCTACCCAATCTAAATTCACATAAATAAACATGCATTTATGTTCTCAAGTTCAATCTAAGGGCTGAGAAGCCATAGCTTATCTTAAAACAGAACGTGAGCGCTCCAAAATAAGATCAAAAACATCATGACGGTCGTTTAGACATCAAGAAAACATTAATCATTGACAGACAGAAATTCAAGTCAAAATGAGGATGTGGGACCCACACTAGAAATCCCAAAATTAACTCTGTCAAAGGGTTTAATTTAGCTCCTCAAACTTGTATCTCAAAACGGGACACAATTCGGGGCTAAAAATTCAGTGAACCAATCACATACAATAAAATTACAATTTAAGCTCAAAAGAATGGCTAGGAATCCCCTTTGGGGCATATTTTACATAACACGAATAACCCCGACAATCCCTTGAACACTCAAACATGTATTCCCAAACTTTCTGGATAATTCGCAACTTGAATCACCCAATTTGGAGCTTCCTAGCTCAAGATATCAAAGATTGAAATTCTGAGCCTTTGCTGAAAAATGTCTGGTCTTTATTCAAAGAAACTAGACAATAAGCTTCATCGTGAACACGGAAAGAGACCCGCGATCACTGAAGGCCACTCAACTAGGCCTTCGTGAATGCGGAAGAGAGCCCATGATCGCGGAAGGCAATCACCCTAGCCTTCGCGAATGTGGCTGAGGCCCTACGATCATAGAAGGTAAAATCTAAGGTCTCTGTAAACGTGGCTTACTACCCACGAATGCGAAGTGAAACTCAAAATATGCTACCGCCCCTCCCCAAATTTGGTATTCAAACTCAATGGAGCCGTCGAAACTTCCAATTAAGGTTATCTCGATGAAAAGTGAATCCACACACGAGCTCCATTTTAAGACAAATTCCACGAGGGAACTAGAAATTAGCCTGAAAGCCTCAGGATCCACATGAAAAGTCCTTCTAGACCAAACTCGATGTTTCGGAGCTAATAGAACCATTATTATAGGACTTTGAGGTCATCTTCTTGAACATTTAACCAAAATTAACTGTTCAAGTTTCATAAGCTCTAAAACATGGAAATGTGCACAAAATCTAAATGAATGACCTGGTGATTGAACTGTCAGTCCCAGTAAGTCATAAATGACTTGTGGTCGCTATAGGAGCGCTCTAAATGAAGAAAAGAAGGTCGTAACATATAAATGACCTGGAGGGTCATTACACTTTAAATATTGTTGTTAATTCTGAATGTTCTTAAAATTGGCTAAGTCTGGGTTTTGGTGGTTCTCCCACCGATGGGTCAGTGTGGGTTCCACTTACGACCATTTGGATTGTGTTTTTTAATTCTCCCAAAGTAATAATGAAAGATTTTGTCATAAATGGTTAAAATAAAAGCATGTTAAAAGGAATGATCAATGTCAACTAATATTAGTGTAAAAGTATGTAAATTTATGGAAATTTCTAGCCCATATAATTAAATATCCATTTTTTAGACAATGTCTACTATCATTAGTGAAACGTAACTATAATTATGTAAAGTATTTTAGAAAATTATATAGTTGTGTGCTAAATAAATAAAAAAATATTTGGTTACAAGCTTAAATGCACATAATTGTACTTTCGATCTTTTTATTTCTTTATATTTGTTACAACCTTAGTCAGTGTTATGCACGTGTTAGTATTTTTCTTCATCTATTTTCTGTAAGGCCTTTTTAATAATAAATGTTAAGAGATTTAGCACAAGTCTTCCTTGAGCTTAATGGTAGAGTGAATATTTTAAAGTCGACCATTAGGTCACGGGTTCAAGATTCGTATCAAAGGGAATCAAGTGATGGGAATGAAGCTATTCTAAAATACCTTTTTTAACTTTCATTTAATCCTTCACATCACTATAAGACTTGTCAGATTTAAGTATGGAAGTCATGGCACATGTCAATTCAAACCAAAAAGACTTGTCAGATTTAAGTTTGGAAGGCTAGCAAAATTAACTTTAATGTTTAGAGGGTCACCTCACACTTAATTTGCTAGCATGGTACTAGTAGTCTAATTTGTTTCGGTCTTTCCTAACTAGTTGATATTAGTGACTAGTACAATTTTAAACAAGTATGTAGTAATAGCTAACAACCAATTAATTTATGCAAGTTAAAATTAAAAATTAAACCCTAGGACTACCCTAATTTCATGTTTTCTATGAATTTTTAAGCTTGCTCTTCATTACCCATCAAACTTTAGCAATAATCTAATAAATTATGATCCAAATGCCATGTTCATTATCAATTTAAAACTCTCTTCAAGAATTAGGGAAATAATAGTGAAGGGTTTAAGAAAACTATCCTTAAAACAACAAAAAACTTTTTAACGTGATAAAAGAATTTTAAGAGGTTCAAAACCTATAAACTTCAAATTCTAATTTCGTACCCGCTCTTAGATGAAAACATAATACGAGAACCTCCTTTTCAACATGATAAGAAACTCATAAATTTAGTACCTAGTTTCGCACCTATTTTTTTAACATGATAATAAACTCATAATTTTTTTAAAAAAAAAAACATACTACATACATAAATAAACACCTTCATCTCAACTGGAAACTAAATACTTCAACTTTAAAAATGCATATCTAAATGCTTCAACTCATCTCTATTGTGTCAGTTGAACACCCAACTCACAAAATGATGATCTAAACACCTTTAAAATTTATGTATCAAGTCAGAATCGAATGTCCAATACAATTAGGACAAATTAAAGTGTGTTGATATACACCTGTTTAATTGTCAACTCAAACCAAATTAAACACAATACATAAACATGCCCTTTAATATTTTTGTGCATATGTGTTCATTCAAGAATGTAGAAATACGGTGAATGTTAATCCGTTTGCCGTTTCTGGATTTCTCTACATTTCTCTCTTCGAGTCGGGTGTTTTTACTGTTTTGCCCTTTGATTATACAGACTAATTATTTATATTTTTGTATTTTTATTTTTATCATGAAAAGTGCCAGTCTTAATTATGTTTACTCTAAATACAGATTATGTGTTTAGTGTAAAAATTTCGTGAATATTATTATTTATGTTGTTTGAAGGTTGGTTTGATAAGGCCTAACTTTAGATAGAATGTTTGAATTTTTATATGATTGAAGTTCAAGCATTTTTATTTGAACTTTAATCAGATTAATTGAGATTTATGTAAAAGAAAAAATGTCTAAACTTCAGTAATATGAAGTTAAAACATTGCATGTCCAATTAAATCTAGACGAGACATTAAAACGTGTCACTACAGTTTGAAACTTGTTTTCTTATCTATCTAGCATTTTTGTTTTTTATCAATATTCGATTTGAACATTGAGGTCCCAAATTACTAGTAATGTTATCCTTTTAAGGTTTAGTTTTTGTATGACTATAAAACGTGTCACTAAGATTCAAAGCTCGTTTTCTTATCTATTCAATATTTCTCCTTTATTTTATCGATATTCAATTGAATATTGAGGCTTCAGACTACTAGTTGTATTGTCCCTTGAAACTAGACCCGCATGACTTTAAATCGTTTTACTAGGATGTTTTAGGTGAAAAATCTTTATATTCATTATTTTAGTATAATAAACTTAATTGTTTTTGTATAAGTATAGGACTTTTGTTCTCTTTAAGTTAGGAACTAAAGCTTTTGGGCCTTTTAGTGGTCTGGGCTTGTAAAAGTAGTGGGCCTGGCTTGCTTCTCCTCTGCATTTCTATTATACTTTGTTTGGGCTTTTGTACATTGCTATTCATTGGACCCTTCTTGGGCCTTGCTTTCTTACTCAAAATACTCTAATGTTTATGGTTAGTGATAACACACTTATATTAACTTATAATTATAAGAAAAAATTACCTAAATTCACAACTTATTTTATTATATTCTCTAAAATTTCCATCATTTGAAAGAATTAAAAAAATTCCTATTCTCGGATACATCACTTTACACGATGTATCAGTCGGATACATCACTATATACAATGTATCGGGACGTAATACAGCACGTCACGAGATATATCGATCGGATACATCACTATACGTGATGTATGGGACGTTGAGCGATGTATCAGAAATTGGACTGCGATGTATTGGGACGTTTTTGGGATGTATCCAGATTCCACCAAATTTAAGGGATTTTTGTAATTTGAAAAAAGATGGAAATAAGATGTAATTAGCTCTTAACACTATGGGATTTGTGGAAAATTCTCTAATTGTAATTACTGATAATTTTATTTCTCACAGGACTCCTTATGTATAAGCTTGATTCTTTATGATGTGCTAAACATATAAAAAAAAATTAAAAAATGTATGGCGATGAGACTTGAATTCAGAACATTTATCAATCCTACTAGTTTGGTGAAGTGTGTGTATCACCTCATCAAAGAGTTTAAACTGGTAGAGTAGATAACACACTTATATTTACTTAATTATGTATTCCACACGATCTCTTAAATGCGAGTTTAATTTTCTATGATGAATTAACCAAAAATTCTTTTAATTGATAATCAAGAGCGGTGAGACTCGAACAAAACCTTTACCTACTTTGCTAGCATGTTGATATGTGTGACCACCACACCTAAAAACTTAAATGGTTAGGAATAGTAAATTTATTTATTAAAATTAAAAGTAAAGAGAAGTAAGTAAGTTGTTTTATGGCCAAGGGAAGATGAGTTCCATGATTTAGAAAGTTAATTGAGAATGTTACTTACATTAGTTTACTTGCATTTTTTTGGACAGACATAACAAAGGGGTGGTTGAGTAGGTACAAGAATTATCAAAAGAATATTTCACATGATAATGTGACCCACAATTTTTGATAGAAAAAAATTACGCGTATTAAATGTTTACATCAAATTAATAAATAAAAAATATTATATTCTGAGATTGAAAAAGGTGATAAGATTTAATTATTCGTCGATTCAAATAATATATGAGTTGATTTGAAATGTCGTGAGACAATTCAATTCTTATATCCACCAGCTTTCTAAGCAAAGCAAATTCAAATCAAGAGCCAAAAAAGGAATTAAGAGTACAAAATTCACATGGAAAATTATAATAATGTTTTTTTCCATGATTGTTAAGGCATGGACTCAATGAAGCAAGGACAAGACCATGTTTCTCTTGTGGGGGAGATGTAGGAATAAACAAACAAAACAAATCACATTTGAATATAAGTAATTTAAACATTAATTTATTAATTCAATTTTTATGAATTTGTTGAAAATGATTCTAATTTAGTTCATGATCTATTAAAAATAGAAGACACACTGATGTTAAAATAACTAGATCGGACCATAATTAATATATTTATACATGAAATAAGAATAAAAGCAAATAAATTTATGTTTTATGCACGGATAATATAAATATTTTTAACGTTTCATGTTAAGTGATTTATAACATATTACCCTCTTCTATCAAGTTTGATGTGATAACCTAAAAAGTAAAAGAATAATGTATGTTTTCAATGTCAAAGATTCTTTGGTTGGTAGGAAAAGAAATTTAATCACCGAATAAAATTTCGTACTATTTTATGTAGAAATAGTTATGTTGGAATTGATGTATTATTGCAGGTATGATTGAATGTGAAATAAGAATATAATTACTAGCTAGTAATATATATATATATATATCAAGATAAAATGACAAAAATAGCCTCACTCTCTGCAAATTTATTATTTCCTTTTTCTCGAAAATATTTAACATCATATCTGCGCATTACAAATAATGTATTATAATATATGTATAACTTATCTCCGAACCAAACCACCTCTTAGTATAACTCTATGCCAAACACATAATCTATATAAAGCTCATTTACACAAATAAAACGTGGACAACTACATTATTGTTTGTCTACATTTTGCTCCTTTAGACTAAAGGGTCACAAGCACAAATGTTGTTGCAGTATTTGCATATGCACATGCTGTGACTTAGGATTTTATATCGGTTCATGTTTTGGAGTTCGATTAATTTAGTTTTGAGTTAAAAAAAAATTATTTTAAAGGTGAAAAAACAGATTCTATTAAAGGTGATTTTATTTTCGGGACTTGGATTTGAGACCTTCAATTAAAAATTAAGATATATCTATCAGTACCTTATCACAGTCTTTGGTGGTGATGATTTAAGATTTAACTTTTGGGTTCGCATAATGAAGTCCCATTTTAGAAATAAGGCACTTTCTAATAAAGAGAAACTTCATTTTTATGATTCAAATTTGTGAGTTTTGATTAAAGACGAAGTAATATATGCTTGACGCTCACACCATATACAGTAAAATATCTATAAATTAATATTGGACCATGAAATTATTTAATTGTTAAATTAGTATTTATTAATTTAAAAAGTGTTTTCGAGATTCAATAAAGGTTAATTTTGATTACATCGTTTGGAGATGAAGACTCAAGAAATTTAAATGAACCCCCTTGTGAAAACGACATTCATGAATTTGAGGTCATGATGAATAATCTCGGTTACCACAATAAAATGGATGTCAATAGCATTATAGATTATAATCTGGATGAAAATGATTCATGTTTAGAGGTCCATAGCTTAAAAAAAATTATGGATACCATTGGAAAAAATAATGTTAATACGGAAGTTGAAGACGACATAATATCTCTGAAACCAGTTACGCATAAGGAAAAACTTATCACGTCTAGAACTCTTCACAACTTTTTGATGCAGTTCGAGAAGACAACACTAGAGCTTTTTGATGCAATAAGAAAGTTAAAGATGAGCTTCAACTAGATTTAAATTTTAACAAAAAGCACTAAAATCATATTTCACTAAATCGTCTTAGATATTTTTATTATTTTAAAAATATTAATTTATAATATTAATGGAACCATATATTTATATAGGGGTCTTCTAAAAATAAATTATCTTATCGAAATCGGTAATTTTTTCCACTGGCCCAAATTGAGACCAAAAATAAATATTATCTTAAAAAGTTTATTAATTTACTGAGTATTAATTTAGAGAGATTTTATTTCCTGTATAACCATAATTATTATTTTTTCTCCAAGATAACATAGTATAGTTTGGAAGATTTGTACTTATCCTTAATTCATGTGCTAATCATATTTTATTTGTATTAAACTGTTCAAGGCATGAATGTCATTTTCTGCTAAAATCTAGTGATTAATCATTCAGTGTGCACTCACATGTCTATCAATTAAATGTGATTAAAATACTCAAGTTGTTAAAATGTCTCACCAATTATAACGTTTCGTTCGGGCTAGCTTTTACACACCTTAATTACTTTTATGGAATTTTTTTCATCTTCTACCATTAATAAGTATTCTATCCATCAAAATTAAGACCGATAAGAAGAAATCACTTCAAAAGTATTTTAATTAATCTTTTTCTAATAACTCATGATTATCCATTAATCTTTTCTTAAACTCATGTTTATCAACAAATAAACTTTCTGACATGCCTTGTAATCCTACACTTAAGCCTTAAATGGCAGACAGCTTCTAATATTTTATTTTATTTTTAATTCTAATGATTTTTAATTTTGATAATCATGATCCAAATGTTTGGAACTAATTAATTAACCACCTAAAAATCTGATTTTGATCATCATTGAAGTTCTCTTTCAATTTTTTAACTAGGTTGTCTGGATAGGGATGGATATATTTAATAATAATGGTGTTCAGGTTAATTTGTGGACATCTCAATATATTTTATTGGATATTTTTTATTTTTCATCAGCAATATATATCAGATAACTTTATTCATTAAAATTAGAAAAGGATCTACAGTATTAATTACGGATTTACGCAAACCTTTGTAATTTTTGTTTGATCTTGTATATTTATTAGCAAAATAATTCACAAAACATTTTATCATGAATTCAGTTATTATTATAAAATTCACTTGAAATTAAAATAGGAATCCATAAATTTCTTGGAAGAAATAACTTTTTCCACCTTTAGCAACTACACAAAAGTATTTAAAATTTAGGAGCCAATAAATTAACTACTAAAAGCTACTTGTGATAATCTTCTAAAAAATTAACAAATACTTTTCTTGAAAAAGAAATTAAAGTGGATAAAACTTTAATATAAATCTTTCATCTCCTAGATTTATTTGTTTTTAGAAGAAGAAAAGACCTTGTCCTACTCTTTTATATATATTAATTAAAATTAAATAGAACTCAGTATATGTTGTAGGCCAAGCTTTTAAATACAATTTACACACTTTTTTATCCAACACATTGCTTTTAAGTTTTGAGTATTCTAAAACAATACTAATAATTATCTCCAATCATGCAACTAAAAAAGAATACAAATTAATACATGTCACCTAATTCTTGAAGTTGGAACTTTTATTGAATAAATAAACAATAAGTTCACTTTTTTCCAATTATTTAGAGAAATCTCATAGGACAATTTTTTAGGTATGCAGAAAGGAAGATTATTAAAACAAAAAAGGGAAAAGGGTCAAAAATGCCCTTAAACGATGTAAAAGGAACAAAAATATTCTTCGCTTGTAGTTTGGTCCAAAAACATCCTTGGCGTCGATACTTTGATCCAAAATTACCCTTACTGTTATTTTAATAGGTCAAAAAAGCCCATTTTCTAAATAAATATATTATTTATTTTCTTTTCAACACATTCTTTTTTTAATAATATTTTTTAAAATTAACAAATGTTTATCCAACTTCAATTCAGAAAAAAATAAAAAAATTAAAATTTTTTATTATAATTATTTTTTATCGTTGTATAAATAAAATTAATGATGAATATACTATGATTGTAACACTCCAAAAATTTCTAAGCTAAGGCCCGGACCATTCTTTGTTTGCATGTAGTAATCATATCGGGTGATTCGTAAATTGTTCATATTTGAAAAGGTCATTTCTTTTGTGTTAGAATGGATTTGAATATAACTTAAGGTCACAAGGACCCCCTATCACAAAGTTGAGTTGAAAACTTCATTTACGACTAAGTCTTGACATAAGATTCTACTTAGGTCAAATTCAAACAATCATATCTCCCAGCACATAATGCATTAGGTGGCCCATGACCTATCAAATTAAAGGTCTTTGAGTCCTCTTTCCAACGCCACCAAGTTTGCCTTTTTTCAAGCTCGGAGTAAAAAGTTATGATCATTTTATCAGAGACTGTCATATCACAATTCTGATTCTGTGAACGACGGATCTTACCTACGGTCCGTCGTTTGAAGGACGAACCTTAGGTAGGTCTCGTAGGTGGTTCTGTCAAGTCGTTAAAAAGGTTCAAAAACTCAATTTTTGGGGATCCAAGACCTAAGGATGGTACCTACGATCCGTAGGTCGAACCACGAACCGTAGGTGGCCTCGTAGGTTATTTCGGCAGTTTTAAAGAGGGTTGTTTTCGTCTTTTCCCACCCTTTTATAATTAAAACCCAGACGTTTTGGGACTAAATGTTTTTTTCTCTCATTAACACTTAGAATCTTTTGAGAGCAAGAATTGGAGAGAAGGAGAAAAGCTAGGGTTCAAGAGTTTCATGCAAGACCTTCGAGTTCCGCTTAGATAATTATCGTCCCAAGTATATAAGGCTTTCATAGTGTTGGACTAGTACGTCCACACGCCCTACATATATCAGAATTTCAGAAAAGAGTAATTTAGGGTTTTATTCCTTGTTTTTGAGAAATTTCGAGTTAAGCCTATTGTTGAATTTTAATTCAGTTCTTGAGTTATGGTATTCATATCATTGAGTATTATTGTGATATTGTTCATGTCTATATTTCGGTATGAACCCTACTTATTGAGTTGATTGTTTATCACTAATTTTATGTAAGAACCCTATAATTTGAGTATTCATTGAGTTATTATTGAGGATCTCTTCAACCGAACGATTATCTTAAATTAGCTTTTCTGAGAAAATAAAGAGGAGTTTTGAGGAAAGTTTAAAGAGACATTTTGAGTAAAGCTTAAGGGAACTATTGATTTCCAAATTTATCATTTTTTTTACAATGAGAAAGAGATCTTTGATTTTCATAAAGAGTTAAAGGAGTTTCGAGAGATAATTGAGACATTGCCTCTTAAAGAGTGCCTTTTGAGTAATTACCTCAAAATAGAGAAAGAGTATTTCTACCTGAGCATGAGTATATATAATTATTGGGAGTAGTATTGAGCACCGATATGGGGATGAGTTCAGATAACTCGAATTCCTCATAAATCATGTATGCCAACATGGGTAAATGATTCATACTTTTTAGATGATTTCCTTATGTCTTCGGATAGAGCTTAGTGGATCCACTTAGTTGAGGTTGTTCTATACCCCGCCAAGGTATAGGACAGTTCTGGCAGCGTAGGCGAGACGATGTATCATCACCTAGCTCATAGTGATGGTTATCGGTTAGAGAATCTCCCAAATAAGAGTAAAGAGTAAAAAAAAAAAGTTTATTGTATTTTTACATACCTCCTAGAGTTAATATCCGTTATTTACAAAACTTTAAATGTGTCATCTCTTATTATTGCTTTGCATTGAGTTGAGTTGATTTGAGGTGAGTATTCTCCTAGTCTTATCAGTTCAGTTATTGCTTTACTCAGCCATTTTACATACTTGTACATTCAATGTACTGATGACATTCGACCTGCATCTTTTTATGATGTAGATACAGATATTCATGGTCATCAATAGGCGCTCCGTTGATACCATTTGCACTCCAACTAGCTTTGGTGAGTCTCCTTGCTTTTCGGAGGACTTCACACTATATTTCTTATTTTGTTGAGTTGTCGAGGGTCCTGTCCCGACATCTATCTTAGTATTTAGAGGCTTCATAGATAGTTAGAGTTTATGAGTCTCTCAATATATTTCCTTTTGATAAGATGTTTTGAGACTGTTTTGCAAAGTATTTTCATTGTTGAACTCAAGTATTTTCAGATAGTTTGAGTTTAGTAATTGTTGGAGTTTTAATGACTTAAATATTATTTCTAAGCTTAAGTAAATCTTCTGCTAAGTAGTCAGCCAGGCCAAGGGGTTTGCTTGGGGACCAAAAATGGTTCTCGAGTGCCGGCCACGTCCAGGGTGTAGGCTCGGGGCGTGATAATGATCTTATATATATGATATATATTATCGATCGAAAGAGTACAGGAAGTTATTTTATTTTAATTGATAAAGTGAGCTTAAGAAGAAAAAAATTATTTTCTACATTTTTCTTTGTTAAAGTGATTTTAAAAGAAAGAAAAATAAGTATAGGGTTCTTTAATAATATTTTAATTAAAAAGAAGTTATGTTTAAAAAAGAAAAGAAATAATATATTTATACGAAAAGGGGTATTTTTGACCCATTTAGTAATTATAGGAGCATTTCTAGACCAAAGTATTGACTACAAGTGCATTTTTGAACCAATGTATTGACAGCAAGGGCATTTTTGAACCAAACTATAAATGGAGGACATTTTTGTTCATTTCACATAGTTTAAGGGCATTTTTGACCATTTTCTAAAAAAAACATATGTACATAAACAAATTCTCTTGCAAGATATAACAAGTTATTAGTTGGGTTACGTAGGTGCAAGGGTGGTCAGTTAAATACTTAAATACATTTTGAGAAAATTTATATTTTAATGCATTTCAAATGTTATTTTTGTATATATAAATTAAATTGAGAAAATGGCCAAAACCCCTCCAACCTATAGCCGGATTCCCAACTACACACTCATACTTCACGGGGGTCTCAACAAAACTTAAATGAAAAGATATAGATGAATCCTCCGGGAGTACTAGGAGGCTCACCAAAACTACTAATTGGGAAGTGCAAATGATCCTCAACGAACGCATGTTGATGATCCTAAACACCTGAATCTGCATCCACAAAGATGCAGGTCGAATGGCATCAGTACATGGAATGTACGAGTATATAATATAGCTGAGTAGATAAATAACTTAAATGAAGGTACTGAAGACCAATAAAGATATGAGTAACTCAACTGAGTGCAAAGAGATAAGGAACGAAACCATTAAAACTTTACAAATACACTTACTCAACTCTGTTCTCATAAAACTCATAAGTATATAGAAAAACACTTTAACTTTACCTTGAGTTCAAAACTGAATGTAAAGAATTAAATGAATAAAGTCAATTTAAAACTTCACAAGGCTAACTCATCTCTGAAAAACTCAACTTCTCAAGTAATATGAAAATAGTATATATTTTTACTCTAGGGAGTTTCTCTAACCGACAACCCTCACTATGAGCTATGTGATGATACAGTGTAACATCCACGCTGCCAGAACGGTCCTATACTTGCCAGGCATAGGACTCTCAAACTCACTAAGTGGATCCACTAAGTACTATATGGAAGGAAATCATCTAAAAAGTATGAATCATTTACCCATGTTGGCTACATGGTTTATGGAGGCTGTGAGTTGTTTGAACTCTCCCTCATATCGGTGCTCAATACTACTCCCAAAAATCTTTTTACTTTGCTCCTCTCAAATGTTTAAAAACATTATCTTTTCTTGGTTGAGGTAATTACTTAACTAATCCTCTTAAAGAGGTAACTGTTTTCTGGAGTATCTCCGTACTCAATAACTTACTTTAGAAATCATTGTTTCTATTCTTAAAATACTGTTATCCTGGGAAAATACTTAGTTTCCCAAATGCTTCTCAAATCCTTTCTCAAAACATCTTTCTTTAGAACTCTTTTCAAATCTCTTCTTTAAGCTCTTCTCAAAACTCTTCTTTAAGAAATCAATTTAAAATAATTAATTAGTTTAAACGACTTCTCATCAATAATTCAAAATTAACTCAATGGAATAGGGCTCATGCTGAAATAGGAACATGAACAATACCACAAAATATTCAACAATACGAATACAATTACTCAAGAATAGAATTAGATAACAATCAATGGACTATCTCAACTTTGCTAAAAATCAAGGAAACAAAACCCTAAATTTCTTTTGCAGAAATTCTGACATATGTAGGGCGTGAGGGCGAACAAATCCAACACTAAAAGCCTTACATACCTGGAAGATCAAAGATCTTGACGAAACTGAAGAACTTGGATGAACGCTTGAAAATCCTAACTTTTCTCCTCTTGAATCTTCTCTCCAAAATTTCTAAGTGTTAAAGGTGTTCTAATATGATTTAACACTAATATAAACCTTAACTAAGAGGAAAAGGGTCGAATTTTGGGCTTAGAAGGAAAGGGAAAAGTCTGAAATACCCTTCATTAAAACTGTCGGAAGCGACCTACGGTCCATAAGTCGACCTACAATTCGTCGTGTTCCTCCGTCGTTTGATTCAGAAATTTCTCAACTTTGGCCTTCCAACGACGACACCCATGTACGGCCCGTCGTTTGACCTACGGTCCGTACATGGCCATCGTAGGTCAAGCCTTAGGACTGAAAATTTGACTAAGTCTGGAGGGGAACCTACGAGACCCATCTACGGCTCGTCAACTGAACGACGGCCCGTCCTGTTGCTCCATAGGTCAATGTTCAGAAATTTAGAAATCTGGAGATTGTGAAATCTGATGAGTCACATTATTTATCGAAAATTGTAATAAAATAAATATGATTTTATTGCAAAAAATAAAGAATTAAGCAGCAATATAGCAATAATAATAAATATAAATATTTATAACTAACACTCAACTATAAATATAATGATATTAACTCAATTACCGCTAGATATTTTTAGAGGAAAATATTTGATTGTCACTATTTGAAAAAAAAAGTACATAAAACAATAATTGGTCGGCGGTGGAGGGCCATAAAATAGGGATACATTTTCAAGATTAAAAAGTAAATGATTGTAAGCTAATAGTTATAATAATTCTATTCTTATTATATATCACTTTGTCTTGGCCTTTATAAGGCATGGTTAGAGGAGGGAGGCTCCTATCTTTTTCTAAAAATTAATAATTATTATTTTACTTGTTTTTATTAGAGGGATAGAGTGAGGAGATTTAAATTTGTATTCGATATTTACATCAATAAATGAGAAAATACAAAAAAATCTAAACCTTCCCTTTATACTCAATTTTCTGTTTGTTATATCTTTCGTTCATTCATTTTAAAGAATACTTATCCCCTCTTAACTATATAGAACTTTTTCCTCAAAGTTGTAATATACTAGACTAGTTCTTCGTTTCATCACGATTGATCAGGGAGATCAGTCACTACCAAAAGAACGGTAATTTTCTACGGATATCTCATTGGAATTTGGCATGTCAATAAGAAATTTTGAATGGAATTTTCATTAGAAACACTATTGACGAAACACTATTGACGAGTTAAATTTGCAGAATTTGTACAAAAAAAATTGAGATTTTTAATAGAAAGTATTGTTACAATACTTATCTTGTCTCCTTTCTGTTGAAACTCTCTTATCAATGAGTCAAATTTCAATGGACATGTCCGTTGAAAATTAAAATCGAACATGATAACATGAGTACCCTACCCACCCACCATAGCCAAGAAATTGTCATGCTTCACGCTTGATAATGCAGCCCATGATCTTTGTCTGGTTGGTCAAGACTCACCAGTCACTAATTACCAACATGCTCCGTTGGTGTGAGCTTGCATATATGGTCGATTTCAAATACAGATAAAAAAGAAGGATTACGATAAAATTTATCCATTCATAAAAAATTCTCATAATATAGTTATATAATTCCACTTATTTGATTCTAAGACATAATTATTATTATTATTATTATTCTATATATGACTCACTTTTTTTTAATCCTTCTTCATATTTATGAGATGAGGCTTATACCACATTCAATTATTTTTGTACCAAAGAAATGCAATTATTGTTATTATTATTAGGCACCTAGCATGGGTAATAACAAGGATCAACATATTGTATGCATGTTGCCTTGTATATATCATTAGGGGAAACCTACACAGTCTGGGACATGACGTTACACCAAAACATATCATAAAGTGTGACAGAATCAGAATACTAGTGAGAGAACTTTTTTGAAAAAAATAAATAATAATGTACACATGAAATTTAAATTGACATTTTTCGGGTTAACATGCCTATTTTTTTTATAGCATCCTTCTTAGAAGGTGGTTATGAGATTAGGTACTCTTTTTAGGTGTATTTGTTGTTTGTGCTTGTTGATTATTGTAATATTAACATTAGTTATAAAAAAAATTTGATGAGTTATTTTATACAATCCATCGGTACTGATATCGGCACTGATATCGGGTGATTCTA
>JAGDQO010000966.1:0-100000 GCA_018342035.1 Solanum appendiculatum
ATTATTCCTAAATGGTTCTACGAATGGTGGAACATTTTTGGGGGAAATCTGCAGATATTGCCACAACAATTCCATGTCAAGTTCAGTGAGTTTCAGAATAATCCGGAGATATCTTCTCTCCCAGAATATATTAAACTATGTAAGTTTTTTATTCAGAAAAGAATTTCTTATATTATTTCTTGGAATTTTACCAAGGTAGAAATAGATAAAATCCGCTTCTTAGCCAAAGAAGTTATGATCAACGGATGGACTCCCAAGCCAGTTGGAAAACCCATCGTTAATACTCCAGTCGTCAGACCGGGTAAAATCAAGACTTCAAAAGAAGAACTTAAAGCTAAGCTTAAAAAGGCTATGGATAATCTTGAAGATTATACAGAGACACAAATCATGCAACTCGTCAGCGATGCAGCATCTTCGGGCAGCAGTAATGGAGACATGTGCGACCTAAAAGGAATTGCACAGTCTTATGTGGACCCTGATTATGAATAGCAACTTGACTCTTGAGAAAAGTAGAGGCCAAAGGTCGGAATTACTTTTCAAAAGGAGACACTTTACTATTCCTAAAAAGGAATCTAATACTTTACTTTTACTTTAAGTAAAAGCCAGCCCCACTCAACCGACAATGGACTGTCAAATAATGTAAAGAGCATCTTCTTACTCTATAAAAGAAGGGACTCTCTCATCAGTTAAGGCATCAGCTATTGTACCCAATACTGAAAACCTCTCTCTCTTATGTTTTTAATGCTTCTGCCTGTAGCTCTTTCATGTTGATGTTCATATAAATAAACAGTTTGTAAGTTTTTAAACTCCCTTTGTTAATCTTTCGTATAAATCTTGTCGTATTTTACTAATACAACTTCGGAGGATTACCGCCGATCCGTTATTGGTATCAGAGCCTTTCCTGAACAGTGGCTTAACAGCAACTTGCACTAAACCAATATGCAAATAATTGAATTTATTTTTATAACGATTAATATCGTTAGCATTCAATAAGCGAATAATTTCAAGAGAATTATTAATAGCAACAGTTGATTCACAAGTTTTAATATTGTGATTAACAAATAAATTAAATTTACCTAAATGATAAATAGCTTTAAAAGGTTCTTCTGGTATATTCCAGTTTTGAAGATCATTTCCAAGCTTAGCAATCTTAGTTGCTTGGGAGGATAAATTAACACTGTTTAAAATATGCTGGTTGGTTTCCATTTTTAAACGATACTGTCTTAAGGACTTATAGACAAAAATATATTAAAATAGAAACAGATAATTCAAGCATGATCAATCAATAATAATATAAAAATATGCAAATAGATATTAAAGATCTAGATCTTAGTTTCTAAGGGAGGTTCTCTTGGTTTTACATCTGTTCTTTCTCTAGAGTTATCTTGGCTACGGGATCACCATACAAGGTCTAACGCTCTCCTAGCTTGACGACCTATTTAATTCGGCTAGCCAACGTATGAACCGGGTATTATTCGGTTACCTCACACACTTAGAGAAGAATGAACACCTCACACCAGTTATAAAAACAAGATTAAGAACATAATATCAATTAACATATTAAAATATTAAAATAGATTAATCAAAGCTTAAATAATCAATTCATAAATTAATATAAATTTTGTCATGCCCTAGACAGTATATGTACTTAGCTGCTCATGCTAGGTACGTATACTGCTCATGCTTTAGCTTAATTTTAAAACTCATTCCGTTATTAGGGTAGAAGGAAAGTAGGAGTGGAGTGTTGTCTTGTCTTGTGAAGGTTTAGGCTTGTTATTGCCTGTCACAGTACTAGTCGTACTATTGTAGTTCTTGCCATATGTTGTTTATTGTGTTTCGATTATCACACTATTTTGCTGTTGTTATTGTTTTATTCTTGTAGTCGTTTATGCTTTCTTCATTATTTTCTTCTTCCTTTACTTGGTTTTGATGCACTTGAGTCTAGATTCTTTTGGAAACAATCTCTATATACATTCACAAGGTAGTGATAAGGTCTACATACATTCTACCCTCCACAAACCCTACTTAGTGAGATTTTACTGGGTATGTTGTTGTTGTTGTATTTCGATTATCCGCTAATGAAAAAGTTGGAAATTATGTCCCTATTTACAAATTTAATTTGATGGGGGAGCCTTGGGGTAATATATGTTTCTCTACTATATCTATAAGAAACTTTTACTCTTCCATAACTTCCAACATATATTGGTGGGTAGATAGATACTAGAAAATGAATTCTTGTACCTTATTGTTTGGTTTGGTAAGATTAAAGTGTGCCTAAGGTCAATTGGTGTTATCTCACAAGTTATACTAAAGTAAATTCAAGCTAAACTAATTGCCTCCCTTTCATAAAAGACGTGTTTTAACAATATCTGTCTTAGCAGGCCTACAAAAGCTAGTAAACTCAAATATTTCTATTTTGCCATGTCCTGTATGGTGATCCCGTAGCCAAGATAACTCTAGAGAAAGAACAGATGTAAAACCAAGAGAACCAGGTCTTTTATGATAGTTTTTTCGGTTATGAAATCTATCATTGGAGAGTTTTTGAACAAGATCATCTTTCTCTTTTATGGTAGCAACTTTTTTACCACCAATAACGGATTGACGAAATTCTTCTGTAGTAGGGATGGAAGAGGCTTTCTTATTTTTTCCCGATATAGAGAAATTGGCAAGTTTTTCATTGATTTTATCTAAAATATTGTCATCTATAGAACCATCAGGGTATTGAATTACCCTATCAATGCGAGATTTTTCTGAATGAGAGGAAAAAGGTTGAGTGATAGCATCAAAATGCCATTCGTCGTTAGACAGAATGTCATTCCAATTGATCAATCTAGGGACGAATATTGAACTATGCTCATGTATCGCGACTACCTCTTGTCCAGGTATCGATGTTATTACTTCTGTTAGACCTCAGAGTCATCATATTCCTATTAAGATTGTTGTCAATAAAAATTTTGTTATTAATAAAATTGCTTTACTTGACAGTGGTGCAGATAGAAATTGCATTGTTAAAGGTATTGTTCCTACAAAGTACTTAGAGAAAAGTACTTCTAAACTATATTCCGCTACTGGTGAGTTGTTAAAAATTAATTATAAGCTTTCTAAAGCTCATATTTGCAATAATAGTATCTGTTTAACCAATGATTTTATTATTACTGAAGATATTAATGAAGATATCATTCTTGGAATTCCTTTTATCACTCAGATAAAACCTTTCATTACTAATCTTAATGGTATTACTACTTCCATTTTGGGAAAAGAGTTACATTTTCCATTTGTCAAAACTCTTTCTCAAGATGAAAGTAATTTTATCAGAGATAAGACCGTTTTTAGAATAAACTCTTTATCTCAACATGTTAATTTTCTCAAAGAAGAAATAAAAATTAAAACAATTGAGCAAATTTTAAAAACCCCGGAAATGGAAGTTAAAATATCCAATCTTCATAAAAAATTCGAAAGTGAAATTTGCTCTGATTTTCCAAATGCATTCTGGGAAAGAAAAAAGCATATTGTGGATTTGCCTTACATTGATGGATTTAATGAACAGGCTATTACTACCAAGGCTAGACCCATTCAAATGAATCATGAATTACTTGATTATTGTAAAATAGAAATTGATAATTTATTAAAAAATAAAATTATTAAGGTGTCTAAATCTCCTTGGAGTTGCTCTGCTTTCTATGTCAACAATAGTGCTGAAAAAGAAAGAGGAGCACCTAGACTCGTTATTAATTATAAGCCTTTAAATGCTGTTTTAAAATGGATTAGGTATCCTATACCTAATAAAAGAGATTTGTTAAAAAGAACTTATAAGGCTAATGTCTATAGTAAGTTTGATATGAAATCTGGTTTTTGGCAAATACAAATTGCTGATAAGGATAAATATAAAACTGCTTTCAATGTCCCGTTTGGACAATATGAATGGAATGTCATGCCTTTTGGGTTAAAAAATGCCCCATCTGAATTTCAAAATATTATGAATAACATTTTTAATGATTATAGCTACATGTCGATTGTTTATATTGATGATGTGCTTATCTTCTCTGATGATATTGATTCTCATTTTAAGCATCTTAATACTTTCTTTAAGATTGTTAAGATAAATGGCCTAGTAGTCAGTGCTAAGAAGATTAAGCTTTTCCAAACCGCAATCAGATTTTTAGGCCATGACCTTTATCAAGGAAGTTATAAACCTATTTGTAGAGCCATCGAGTTCTCATCCAAATTTCCTGATGAAATTACTGACAAAACCCAATTGCAAAGATTTTTGGGAAGTTTAAACTATGTGGCTGATTTCATACCTAAAGTCAGACAAACCTGTGAACCTTTATATAAAAGGCTTAAGAAGACTCCAATTCCTTGGGGAATTGAACAAACTCAGGCAGTTATAGCCATTAAGAAATTAGTTCAAAGTCTTCCATGTCTAGGTATTCCTAATCCTAATGACTTTATGATCGTAGAAACCGATGCGTCAGATATTGGTTATGGAGGTATCCTTAAGCAAAGAAAAACCTCTGAATCTCCTGAACAATTAGTTAGGTTCACTTCTGGTATCTGGAATTCTGCCCAGAGGAACTATTCCACTGTTAAAAAGGAAATCTTGTCTATAGTGCTATGTATCACAAAATTTCAAGATGATTTAATTAACAAAGAATTTTTATTAAGAGTTGATTGTAAATCAGCTAAAGAAATTTTGCAAAAAGATGTAAAAAATCTTGTTTCAAAACAAATATTTGCTAGATGGCAAGCTCTACTATCTAGCTTTGATTTTCAGATAGATTTCATAAAAGGAGAAAATAACTCTTTACCAGATTTTCTAACAAGAGAATTTTTACAGGGAAAGAATGAGGCCTTTCAAGCCTAATACTCCTTCGAAAGAAGGAAAACCTTTGACGAAACCATTCGTCTTACCTCCAATGACACCGGCAAAACCCCCACAAAGACCGGTATTTGACAATAGATTCACTATGTTGGCAGACTATCCCAAATTGCCTGCTCCTCCCCCCAATCCTACCAAGTTGATACAATTAAGGCCAAACAGACCTTTAACTCCAGGAGCTTCAAGCTCTAATGTCCAAACTAAAGACAATTATACTATGAAGACCCCTGAGTCTTTTGCCCAAGCTGTTAAGCCTGAAATACCTACTCCTACTCAAACTTCTATCCCAAAAGAAGAAAAATTTGATTTTGTAACAACCCAAATGTTACCTTTACTTGCTTTAGATAGAGAATTTGAAAACTTTGAAGTTGGTACCCTTATCAAGCCTTGCTACACGGATGGCAACTTTGTTGATACAGACTGTTCCTACAAAACCAGAAAGTTTTATGAAGCTATTTTGGTAGATACCGAATCCATCGAGATTGAACATAACAGGGATGATCAAAACCCTGACTTCATCAGATACTCCAGGTTCACAATCAAGAGAATCTTGTCTCCGTTCGAATGGTATACGGATCATTTACACACTCCAGTGTCATTAACAATGCCTCATAGGCCACAAACATACAATTGGCATGATTACAAATCAGCCTGGTTTAATTTCATGTACCTCCGACCAAGACATACTTGGTTTGTCAAATATTGCCCCCAGGTAATTAAATCAATTATTCCTAAATGGTTCTACGAATGGTGGAACATTTTTGGGGGAAATCTGCAGATATTGCCACAACAATTCCATGTCAAGTTCAGTGAGTTTCAGAATAATCCGGAGATATCTACTCTCCCAGAATATATTAAACTATGTAAGTTTTTTATTCAGAAAAGAATTTCTTATATTATTTCTTGGAATTTTACCAAGGTAGAAATAGATAAAATCCGCTTCTTAGCCAAAGAAGTTATGATCAAAGGATGGACTCCCAAGCCAGTTGGAAAACCCATCGTTAATACTCCAGTCGTCAGACCGGGTAAAATCAAGACTTCAAAAGAAGAACTTAAAGCTAAGCTTAAAAAGGCTATGGATAATCTTGAAGATTATACAGAGACACAAATCATGCAACTCATCAGCGATGCAGCATCTTCGGGCAGCAGTAATGGAGATATGTGCGACCTAAAAGGAATTGCACAGTCTTATGTGGACCCTGATTATGAATAGCAACTTGACTCTTGAGAAAAGTAGAGGCCAAAGGTCGGAATTACTTTTCAAAAGGAGACACTTTACTATTCCTAAAAAGGAATCTAATACTTTACTTTTACTTTAAGTAAAAGCCAGCCCCACTCAACCGACAATGGACTGTCAAATAATGTAAAGAGCATCTTCTTACTCTATAAAAGAAGGGACTCTCTCATCAGTTAAGGCATCAGCTATTGTACCCAATACTGAAAACCTCTCTCTTCTTATGTTTTTAATGCTTCCGCCTGTAGCTCTTTCATGTTGATGTTCATATAAATAAACAGTTTGTAAGTTTTTAAACTCCCTTTGTTAATCTTTCGTATAAATCTTGTCGTATTTTACTAATACAACTTCGGAGGATTACCGCCGATCCGTTATTGGTATCAAAGCCATGTTGGCAGTATACGTACCTAGCATGAGCAGCTAAGTACATATACTGTCTAGGGCATGACAAAATTTATATTAATTTATGAATTGATTATTTAAGCTTTGATTAATCTATTTTAATATTTTAATATGTTAATTGATATTATGTTCTTAATCTTGTTTCTATAACTGGTGTGAGGTGTTCATTCTTCTCTAAGTGTGTGAGGTAACCGAATAATACCCGGTTCATACGTTGGCTAGCCGAATTGAATAGGTCGTCAAGCTAGGAGAGCGTTAGACCTTGTATGGTGATCCCGTAGCCAAGATAACTCTAGAGAAAGAACAGATGTAAAACCAAGAGAACCTCCCTTAGAAACTAAGATCTAGATCTTTAATATCTCTTTGCATATTTTTATATTATTATTGATTGATCATGCTTGAATTATCTGTTTCTATTTTAATATATTTTTGTCTATAAGTCCTTAAGACAGTATCGTTTAAAAATGGAAACCAACCAGCATATTTTAAACAGTGTTAATTTATCCTCTCAAGCAACTAAGATTGCTAAACTTGAAAATGATCTTCAAAACTGGAATATACCAGAGGAACCTTTTAAAGCTATTTATCATTTAGGTAAATTTAATTTATTTGTTAATCACAATATTAAAACTTGTGAATCAACTGTTGCTATTAATAATTCTCTTGAAATTATTCGCTTATTGAATGCTAACGATATTAATCGTTATAAAAATAAATTCAATTATTTGCATATTGGTTTAGTGCAAGTTGCTGTTAAGCCCCTGTTCAGGAAAGGCTTAGATATTCCTATTTGTGTCCTCCTTAGAGATGACAGATTTCTTAATTTTGATGATTCGCTGTTAGGTGTTCTTCAAAGTAATCTAGCCGATGGCCCGGTTTACTTTAATTGTTATCCTAACTTTTCAATAGACATTAATGATCCTAATGTCATGGACTCTTTGACACTCAATGTCAAAACTAAAAATCTTAATAGCAAAGCCAATACTCGAGAAATAGCGATTATTTACAGAGTATATTATCGGCTTATGTCTACTACTCTTGCACCAAAGGCTCGAATTGAGAGCCAAAAGGGTGTAACCATGCTCATGGAGGCCAATCATGAGCATAGTTCAATATTCGTCCCTAGATTGATCAATTGGAATGACATTCTGTCTAACGACGAATGGCATTTTGATGCTATCACTCAACCTTTTTCCTCTCATTCAGAAAAATCTCGCATTGAAAGGGTAATTCAATACCCTGATGGTTCTATAGATCTAAAATTCCTTGAGAATTCTTTATCCAGAACTGCTTCTAGAAGAGCGTCTTGTTCGTCTGTCCCAGCTAGGATGGCTCCTTATTCGCCATCTGCTCCTTCGAGGACTGCTCCTCACCCACCCTCTTCTTCAAAAACCCCGGAGGATGATGAAGATGAAAAACTTATCCGAAGAGATAATGACAAAGGAAAAGTTACTGGTGTGGATTTTTCGGGAAATGTCCCTAAAGTTTTTTATCAAGAAATCCCTGGTAGTCCTACAGCCAGTGAAATGGAACCACCTCCAAATCAAAAAGATTCTATACCTGATCATTTAAAGATGATCAAATCTGAAAAAGATTTTATTCCTAATCCTCAGACTCTGCAAGAATCTTGGATTCATCCTCATAACCAAATCAACAGAGATTGGTATAAGGCTACTTATACTCTCAAAGAAAGAGAGAATTTTGCAAACTCTTGGATGTTGGATATGAAAAGAATCCAATGTGAAATAGATTTCTTCAAATGGTTTGAAATGACCGGCAAAATTGATAATCAGAAAGATTCTCTTAAAGTCATTATCAATAAATGGTATACTGCTTCAAACAAGGTTGTTGAAAGCATTACTCCTCCTCTTGAAGGAATAAATATCCCTATTTCCGGAATTATTATAAAAGCTTCTCCTTTCAAAATCCTCTCAGAAGAAAAACCTTCTGTCCTTGCTACCAATCTTGAAATCAACAAGATCATAGAACAGAATAATTATACAAATCAAATTCTTCATGTCGTTTCTAGACAAATTGAAGATTCCAAAGAAAGAGCCTCTTTTTCAGGAAGGCCTGTCCCTCTATCTTCTACAAACGTGAGTCAGAAAATAGACCCAAATCCTATATTCAAAATCAATGAATTTTCCAGAGAAAATTATCCTAAGCTCAAAAATACCTTTGATATATCTGACAATATTTTAGATAAAATCAATGAAAAACTTGCCAATTTCTCTATATCGGGAAAAAATAAGAAAGCCTCTTCCATCCCTACTACAGAAGAATTTCGTCAATCCGTTATTGGTGGTAAAAAAGTTGCTACCATAAAAGAGAAAGATGATCTTGTTCAAAAACTCTCCAATGATAGATTTCATAACCGAAAAAACTATCATAAAAGACCTTCCTTCCCTGATCTCCAGTATGAGGAAAATGCTTTTCTCTCCACTTCTTCTCATGAAGGAAGTAGTATTACTGAATGGAACATAGATGGTCTTGCAGAACATCAAATATACAACAAGCTCCACGAGATGGGAATAGCAATCACAGCTTATAAAATAAGAAATTCATCTGATAAGGAAGCTGCTTCTATGATTGTTGCAGGATTTACTGGTATGATTAAACATTGGTGGGATAATTATGTTTCAGAAGAAACTAAGAAAATTATCTATGAAGCTCATGCTACTGAGATAGTAGTTAAGATGGAGGGAACTACTGAAGTTCCAACTGAAGTGGTTAAAGAAGATGCATGTGCTACCCTTCTATACCACATTGCCAAACATTTTATAGGAGAACCAAAATTGTTTCAGGATAGGAGTCTCCAAATCCTTAACAATATTAGTTGTCCTTCCTTAGACGATTCCACCTGGTATAAGTATAACTTTATGCAAAAGGTTATGATTAGACCAGACTGTAACTTAGACTTTTGGAAAGAAAGATTTGTTAGCGGTCTCCCTCCTCTCTTTGCCGATAAGGTAAGAACCAAAATCCAAGATAGGAATGATGGAAAAATTCCTTATGATCAGATGACTTATGGTGATCTCATTAGTGTTATAAACACTGTTGGTTTAGAACTTTGCACAGATATTAAGTTGAAACATCAACTTAAAAGAGAAAAATCTTCATCAAGAAGAGAATTAGGAAGTTTTTGTCAAGACTTCGGATTTGTTACTTTAACTCCCCCTTCTAGGAAGCTTAGAAAAGAAAACAAAGATAGCAAGAAAACCCATTGTAGTAAGTCTAGAAGAACTTCTGATAAGGAATATAAGAAATCGTCCAAAAGGAGAAAGGGACGAAAAGGATTTAAGAAATCCAAAGAGGATGTATGTTGGACTTGTGGAAAATCTGGCCATAGAGCTAGTGAATGCAGCTCTGGAAAACAGAAGAAGATCAACAGTCTTGAAATAGACGAGGCAACAAAAGAAAAACTTTTTTCTATTCTTGAAGAACCTTTATCCGATTCTTCAAATAACTCTGCTGAATATAGCGACGAAGAAGATATCAACGTCGATTATGATTCAGATTCTAGTCAATCAGGAAAAGATTGCAATTGTACTGAGGCTTTCTGTGTTTGTGAAACTATTCCTCAAATCAGAGTCCTTAGTAACGACTCTAAAGAAGCTCTCTTCGACATTATCGAACATATTGATAATGAAGAAGCTAGGAAAAAATATCTTGTAGAACTCAAGAATCTTATTCTCAACCAAAAGGAAAAGCCTAAAGCTCGTACTATGGTTGAACCTTTCAGCATGAAACAAATCATGAACAGGTTCGAAAGAAATGCTGAACCTACTATTTCTGATCTTCATAGAGAAGTTAAGACTCTCAAAGAAGAAATCAAAGACATTAAATCTAGACTTGGGAAAGTCGAAACTGATGTCATTACTGATAGAATCCTCAAAGAGATTGATAAACAAAATCTCGATGAAGAAATAGAAGATATCCCTGAAAAGGATAACTTAGATTATCCTCCTTTCAATATTGATCAGCATTCAATAAGCGAATAATTTCAAGAGAATTATTAATAGCAACAGTTGATTCACAAGTTTTAATATTGTGATTAACAAATAAATTAAATTTACCTAAATGATAAATAGCTTTAAAAGGTTCCTCTGGTATATTCCAGTTTTGAAGATCATTTTCAAGTTTAGCAATCTTAGTTGCTTGAGAGGATAAATTAACACTGTTTAAAATATGCTGGTTGGTTTCCATTTTTAAACGATACTGTCTTAAGGACTTATAGACAAAAATATATTAAAATAGAAACAGATAATTCAAGCATGATCAATCAATAATAATATAAAAATATGCAAATAGATATTAAAGATCTAGATCTTAGTTTCTAAGGGAGGTTCTCTTGGTTTTACATCTGTTCTTTCTCTAGAGTTATCTTGGCTACGGGATCACCATACAAGGTCTAACGCTCTCCTAGCTTGACGACCTATTTAATTCGGCTAGCCAACGTATGAACCGGGTATTATTCGGTTACCTCACACACTTAGAGAAGAATGAACACCTCACACCAGTTATAGAAACAAGATTAAGAACATAATATCAATTAACATATTAAAATATTAAAATAGATTAATCAAAGCTTAAATAATCAATTCATAAATTAATATAAATTTTGTCATGCCCTAGACAGTATATGTACTTAGCTGCTCATGCTAGGTACGTATACTGCCAACATGGCTCTGATACCAAAGGCTCGAATTGAGAGCCAAAAGGGTGTAACCATGCTCATGGAGGCCAATCATGAGCATAGTTCAATATTCGTCCCTAGATTGATCAATTGGAATGACATTCTGTCTAACGACGAATGGCATTTTGATGCTATCACTCAACCTTTTTCCTCTCATTCAGAAAAATCTCGCATTGATAGGGTAATTCAATACCCTGATGGTTCTATAGATCTAAAATTCCTTGAGAATTCTTTATCCAGAACTGCTTCTAGAAGAGCGTCTTGTTCGTCTGTCCCAGCTAGCATGGCTCCTTATTCGCCATCTGCTCCTTCGAGGACTGCTCCTCACCCACCCTCTTCTTCAAAAACCCCGGAGGATGATGAAGATGAAAAACTTAGCCGAAGAGATAATGACAAAGGAAAAGTTACTGGTGTGGATTTTTCGGGAAATGTCCCTAAAGTTTTTTATCAAGAAATCCCTGGTAGTCCTACAGCCAGTGAAATGGAACCACCTCCAAATCAAAAAGATTCTATACCTGATCATTTAAAGATGATCAAATCTGAAAAAGATTTTATTCCTAATCCTCAGACTCTGCAAGAATCTTGGATTCATCCTCATAACCAAATCAACAGAGATTGGTATAAGGCTACTTATACTCTCAAAGAAAGAGAGAATTTTGCAAACTCTTGGATGTTGGATATGAAAAGAATCCAATGTGAAATAGATTTCTTCAAATGGTTTGAAATGACCGGCAAAATTGATAATCAGAAAGATTCTCTTAAAGTCATTATCAATAAATGGTATACTGCTTCAAACAAGGTTGTTGAAAGCATTACTCCTCCTCTTGAAGGAATAAATATCCCTATTTCCGGAATTATTATAAAAGCTTCTCCTTTCAAAATCCTCTCAGAAGAAAAACCTTCTGTCCTTGCTACCAATCTTGAAATCAACAAGATCATAGAACAGAATAATTATACAAATCAAATTCTTCATGTCGTTTCTAGACAAATTGAAGATTCCAAAGAAAGAGCCTCTTTTTCAGGAAGGCCTGTCCCTCTATCTTCTACAAACATGAGTCAGAAAATAGACCCAAATCCTATATTCAAAATCAATGAATTTTCCAGAGAAAATTATCCTAAGCTCAAAAATACCTTTGATATATCTGACAATATTTTAGATAAAATCAATGAAAAACTTGCCAATTTCTCTATATCGGGAAAAAAAAAGAAAGCCTCTTCCATCCCTACTACAGAAGAATTTCGTCAATCCGTTATTGGTGGTAAAAAAGTTGCTACCATAAAAGAGAAAGATGATCTTGTTCAAAAACTCTCCAATGATAGATTTCATAACCGAAAAAACTATCATAAAAGACCTTCCTTCCCTGATCTCCAGTATGAGGAAAATGCTTTTCTCTCCACTTCTTCTCATGAAGGAAGTAGTATTACTGAATGGAACATAGATGGTCTTGCAGAACATCAATATACAACAAGCTCCACGAGATGGGAATAGCAATCACAGCTTATAAAATAAGAAATTCATCTGATAAGGAAGCTGCTTCTATGATTGTTGCAGGATTTACTGGTATGATTAAACATTGGTGGGATAATTATGTTTCAGAAGAAACTAAGAAAATTATCTATGAAGCTCATGCTACTGAGATAGTAGTTAAGATAGAGGGAACTACTGAAGTTCCAACTGAAGTGGTTAAAGAAGATGCATGTGCTACCCTTCTATACCACATTGCCAAACATTTTATAGGAGAACCAAAATTGTTTCAGGATAGGAGTCTCCAAATCCTTAACAATATTAGTTGTCCTTCCTTAGACGATTTCACCTGGTATAAGTATAACTTTATGCAAAAGGTTATGATTAGACCAGACTGTAACTTAGACTTTTGGAAAGAAAGATTTGTTAGCGGTCTCCCTCCTCTCTTTGCCGATAAGGTAAGAACCAAAATCCAAGATAGGAATGATGGAAAAATTCCTTATGATCAGATGACTTATGGTGATCTCATTAGTGTTATAAACACTGTTGGTTTAGAACTTTGCACAGATATTAAGTTGAAACATCAACTTAAAAGAGAAAAATCTTCATCAAGAAGAGAATTAGGAAGTTTTTGTCAAGACTTCGGATTTGTTACTTTAACTCCCCCTTCTAGGAAGCTTAGAAAAGAAAACAAAGATAGCAAGAAAACCCATCGTAGTAAGTCTAGAAGAACTTCTGATAAGGAATATAAGAAATCGTCCAAAAGGAGAAAGGGACGAAAAGGATTTAAGAAATCCAAAGAGGATGTATGTTGGACTTGTGGAAAATCTGGCCATAGAGCTAGTGAATGCAGATCTGGAAAACAGAAGAAGATCAACAGTCTTGAAATAGACGAGGCAACAAAAGAAAAACTTTTTTCTATTCTTGAATAACCTTTATCCGATTCTTCAAATAACTCTGCTGAATATAGCGACGAAGAAGATATCAATGTCGATTATGATTCAGATTCTAGTCAATCAGGAAAAGATTGCAATTGTACAGAGGCTTTCTGTGTTTGTGAAACTATTCCTCAAATCAGAGTCCTTAGTAACGACTCTAAAGAAGCTCTCTTCGACATTATCGAACATATTGATAATGAAGAAGCTAGGAAAAAATATCTTGTAGAACTCAAGAATCTTATTCTCAACCAAAAAGAAAAGCCTAAAGCTCGTACTATGGTTGAACCTTTCAGCATGAAACAAATCATGAACAGGTTCGAAAGAAATGCTGAACCTACTATTTCTGATCTTCATAGAGAAGTTAAGACTCTCAAAGAAGAAATCAAAGACATTAAATCTAGACTTGGGAAAGTCGAAACTGATGTCATTACTGATAGAATCCTCAAAGAGATTGATAAACAAAATCTCGATGAAGAAATAGAAGATATCCCTGAAAAGGATAACTTAGATTATCCTCCTTTCAATATTGATCAGCATTCAATAAGCGAATAATTTCAAGAGAATTATTAATAGCAACAGTTGATTCACAAGTTTTAATATTGTGATTAACAAATAAATTAAATTTACCTAAATGATAAATAGCTTTAAAAGGTTCCTCTGGTATATTCCAGTTTTGAAGATCATTTTCAAGTTTAGCAATCTTAGTTGCTTGAGAGGATAAATTAACACTGTTTAAAATATGCTGGTTGGTTTCCATTTTTAAACGATACTGTCTTAAGGACTTATAGACAAAAATATATTAAAATAGAAACAGATAATTCAAGCATGATCAATCAATAATAATATAAAAATATGCAAAGAGATATTAAAGATCTAGATCTTAGTTTCTAAGGGAGGTTCTCTTGGTTTTACATCTGTTCTTTCTCTAGAGTTATCTTGGCTACGGGATCACCATACAAGGTCTAACGCTCTCCTAGCTTGACGACCTATTTAATTCGGCTAGCCAACGTATGAACCGGGTATTATTCGGTTACCTCACACACTTAGAGAAGAATGAACACCTCACACCAGTTATAGAAACAAGATTAAGAACATAATATCAATTAACATATTAAAATATTAAAATAGATTAATCAAAGCTTAAATAATCAATTCATAAATTAATATAAATTTTGTCATGCCCTAGACAGTATATGTACTTAGCTGCTCATGCTAGGTACGTATACTGCCAACATGGCTCTGATACCAAAGGCTCGAATTGAGAGCCAAAAGGGTGTAACCATGCTCATGGAGGCCAATCATGAGCATAGTTCAATATTCGTCCCTAGATTGATCAATTGGAATGACATTCTGTCTAACGACGAATGGCATTTTGATGCTATCACTCAACCTTTTTCCTCTCATTCAGAAAAATCTCGCATTGATAGGGTAATTCAATACCCTGATGGTTCTATAGATCTAAAATTCCTTGAGAATTCTTTATCCAGAACTGCTTCTAGAAGAGCGTCTTGTTCGTCTGTCCCAGCTAGGATGGCTCCTTATTCGCCATCTGCTCCTTCGAGGACTGCTCCTCACCCACCCTCTTCTTCAAAAACCCCGGAGGGTGATGAAGATGAAAAACTTATCCGAAGAGATAATGACAAAGGAAAAGTTACTGGTGTGGATTTTTCGGGAAATGTCCCTAAAGATTTTTATCAAGAAATCCCTGGTAGTCCTACAGCCAGTGAAATGGAACCACCTCCAAATCAAAAAGATTCTATACCTGATCATTTAAAGATGATCAAATCTGAAAAAGATTTTATTCCTAATCCTCAGACTCTGCAAGAATCTTGGACTCATCCTCATAACCAAATCAACAGAGATTGGTATAAGGCTACTTATACTCTCAAAGAAAGAGAGAATTTTGCAAACTCTTGGATGTTGGATATGAAAAGAATCCAATGTGAAATAGATTTCTTCAAATGGTTTGAAATGACCGGCAAAATTGATAATCAAAAAGACTCTCTTAAAGTCATTATCAATAAATGGTATACTGCTTCAAACAAGGTGGTTGAAAGCATTACTCCTCCTCTTGAAGGAATAAATATCCCTATTTCCGGAATTATTATAAAAGCTTCTCCTTTCAAAATCCTCTCCGAAGAAAAACCTTCTGTCCTTGCTACCAATCTTGAAATCAACAAGATTATAGAACAAAATAATTATACAAATCAAATTCTTCATGTCGTTTCTAGACAAATTGAAGATTCCAAAGAAAGAGCCTCTTTTTCAGGAAGGCCTGTCCCTCTATCTTCTACAAACATGAGTCAGAAAATAGACCCAAATCCTATATTCAAAATCAATGAATTTTCCAGAGAAAATTATCCTAAGCTCAAAAATACCTTTGATATATCTGACAATATTTTAGATAAAATCAATGAAAAACTTGCCAATTTCTCTATATCGGGAAAAAATAAGAAAGCCTCTTCCATCCCTACTACAGAAGAATTTCGTCAATCCGTTATTGGTGGTAAAAAAGTTGCTACCATAAAAGAGAAAGATGATCTTGTTCAAAAACTCTCCAATGATAGATTTCATAACCGAAAAAACTATCATAAAAGACCTTCCTTCCCTGATCTCCAGTATGAGGAAAATGCTTTTCTCTCCACTTCTTCTCATGAAGGAAGTAGTATTACTGAATGGAACATAGATGGTCTTGCAGAACATCAAATATACAACAAGCTCCACGAGATGGGAATAGCAATCACAGCTTATAAAATAAGAAATTCATCTGATAAGGAAGCTGCTTCTATGATTCTTGCAGGATTTACTGGTATGATTAAACATTGGTGGGATAATTATGTTTCAGAAGAAACTAAGAAAATTATCTATGAAGCTCATGCTACTGAGATAGTAGTTAAGATAGAGGGAACTACTGAAGTTCCAACTGAAGTGGTTAAAGAAGATGCATGTGCTACCCTTCTATACCACATTGCCAAACATTTTATAGGAGAACCAAAATTGTTTCAGGATAGGAGTCTCCAAATCCTTAACAATATTAGTGTCCTTCCTTAGACGATTTCACCTGGTATAAGTATAATTTTATGCAAAAGGTTATGATTAGACCAGACTGTAACTTAGACTTTTGGAAAGAAAGATTTGTTAGCGGTCTCCCTCCTCTCTTTGCCGATAAGGTAAGAACCAAAATCCAAGATAGGAATGATGGAAAAATTCCTTATGATCAGATGACTTATGGTGATCTCATTAGTGTTATAAACACTGTTGGTTTAGAACTTTGCACAGATATTAAGTTGAAGCATCAACTTAAAAGAGAAAAATCTTCATCAAGAAGAGAATTAGGAAGTTTTTGTCAAGACTTCGGATTTGTTACTTTAACTCCCCCTTCTAGGAAGCTTAGAAAAGAAAACAAAGATAGCAAGAAAACCCATCGTAGTAAGTCTAGAAGAACTTCTGATAAGGAATATAAGAAATCGTCCAAAAGGAGAAAGGGACGAAAAGGATTTAAGAAATCCAAAGAGGATGTATGTTGGACTTGTGGAAAATCTGGCCATAGAGCTAGTGAATGCAGATCTGGAAAACAGAAGAAGATCAACAGTCTTGAAATAGACGAGGCAACAAAAGAAAAACTTTTTTCTATTCTTGAAGAACCTTTATCCGATTCTTCAAATAACTCTGCTGAATATAGCGACGAAGAAGATATCAATGTCGATTATGATTCAGATTCTAGTCAATCAGGAAAAGATTGCAATTGTACAGAGGCTTTCTGTGTTTGTGAAACTATTCCTCAAATCAGAGTCCTTAGTAACGACTCTAAAGAAGCTCTCTTCGACATTATCGAACATATTGATAATGAAGAAGCTAGGAAAAAATATCTTGTAGAACTCAAGAATCTTATTCTCAACCAAAAAGAAAAGCCTAAAGCTCGTACTATGGTTGAACCTTTCAGCATGAAACAAATCATGAACAGGTTCGAAAGAAATGCTGAACCTACTATTTCTGATCTTCATAGAGAAGTTAAGACTCTCAAAGAAGAAATCAAAGATATTAAATCTAGACTTGGGAAAGTCGAAACTGATGTCATTACTGATAGAATCCTCAAAGAGATTGATAAACAAAATCTCGATGAAGAAATAGAAGATATCCCTGAAAAGGATAACTTAGATTATCCTCCTTTCAATATTGATCTTTCTGCCACACCTACTCCTGATATCGCGACTACCTCTTGTCCAGGTATCGATGTTATTACTTCTGTTAGACCTCAGAGTCATCATATTCCTATTAAGATTGTTGTCAATAAAAATTTTGTTATTAATAAAATTGCTTTACTTGACAGTGGTGCAGATAGAAATTGCATTGTTAAAGGTATTGTTCCTACAAAGTACTTAGAGAAAAGTACTTCTAAACTATATTCCGCTACTGGTGAGTTGTTAAAAATTAATTATAAGCTTTCTAAAGCTCATATTTGCAATAATAGTATCTGTTTAACCAATGATTTTATTATTACTGAAGATATTAATGAAGATATCATTCTTGGAATTCCTTTTATCACTCAGATAAAACCTTTCATTACTAATCTTAATGGTATTACTACTTCCATTTTTGGAAAAGAGTTACATTTTCCATTTGTTAAAACTCTTTCTCAAGATGAAAGTAATTTTATCAGAGATAAGACCGTTTTTAGAATAAACTCTTGATCTCAACATGTTAATTTTCTCAAAGAAGAAATAAAAATTAAAAAAATTGAGCAAATTTTAAAAACCCCGGAGATGGAAGTTAAAATATCCAATCTTCATAAAAAATTCGAAAGTGAAATTTGCTCTGATTTTCCAAATGCATTCTGGGAAAGAAAAAAGCATATTGTGGATTTGCCTTACATTGATGGATTTAATGAACAGGCTATTACTACCAAGGCTAGACCCATTCAAATGAATCATGAATTACTTGATTATTGTAAAATAGAAATTGATAATTTATTAAAAAATAAAATTATTAAGGTGTCTAAATCTCCTTGGAGTTGCTCTGCTTTCTATGTCAACAATAGTGCTGAAAAAGAAAGAGGAGCACCTAGACTCGTTATTAATTATAAGCCTTTAAATGCTGTTTTAAAATGGATTAGGTATCCTATACCTAATAAAAGAGATTTGTTAAAAAGAACTTATAAGGCTAATGTCTATAGTAAGTTTGATATGAAATCTGGTTTTTGGCAAATACAAATTGCTGATAAGGATAAATATAAAACTGCTTTCAATGTCCCGTTTGGACAATATGAATGGAATGTCATGCCTTTTGGGTTAAAAAATGCCCCATCTGAATTTCAAAATATTATGAATAACATTTTTAATGATTATAGCTACATGTCGATTGTTTATATTGATGATGTGCTTATCTTCTCTGATGATATTGATTCTCATTTTAAGCATCTTAATACCTTCTTTAAGATTGTTAAGATAAATGGCCTAGTAGTCAGTGCTAAGAAGATTAAGCTTTTCCAAACCGCAATCAGATTTTTAGGTCATGACCTTTATCAAGGAAGTTATAAACCTATTTGTAGAGCCATCGAGTTCTCATCCAAATTTCCTGATGAAATTACTGACAAAACCCAATTGCAAAGATTTTTGGGAAGTTTAAACTATGTGGCTGATTTCATACCTAAAGTCAGACAAACCTGTGAACCTTTATATAAAAGGCTTAAGAAGACTCCAATTCCTTGGGGAATTGAACAAACTCAGGCAGTTATAGCCATTAAGAAATTAGTTCAAAGTCTTCCATGTCTAGGTATTCCTAATCCTAATGACTTTATGATCGTAGAAACCGATGCGTCAGATATTGGTTATGGAGGTATCCTTAAGCAAAGAAAAACCTCTGAATCTCCTGAACAATTAGTTAGGTTCACTTCTGGTATCTGGAATTCTGCCCAGAGGAACTATTCCACTGTTAAAAAGGAAATCTTGTCTATAGTGCTATGTATCACAAAATTTCAAGATGATTTAATTAACAAAGAATTTTTATTAAGAGTTGATTGTAAATCAGCTAAAGAAATTTTGCAAAAAGATGTAAAAAATCTTGTTTCAAAACAAATATTTGCTAGATGGCAAGCTCTATTATCTAGCTTTGATTTTCAAATAGATTTTATAAAAGGAGAAAATAACTCTTTACCTGATTTTCTAACAAGAGAATTTTACAGGGAAAGAATGAGGCCTTTCAAGCCTAATACTCCTTCGAAAGAAGGAAAACCTCTGACGAAACCATTCGTCTTACCTCCAATGACACCGGCAAAAACCCCACAAAGACCGGTATTTGACAATAGATTCACTATGTTGGCAGACTATCCCAAATTGCCTGCTCCTCCCCCCCATCCTACCAAGTTGATACAATTAAGGCCAAACAGACCTTTAACTCCAGGAGCTTCAAGCTCTAATGTCCAAACTAAAGACAATTATACTATGAAGACCCCTGAGTCTTTTGCTCAAGCTGTTAAGCCTGAAATACCTACTCCTACTCCTACTCAAACTTCTATCCCAAAAGAAGAAAAATTTGATTTTGTAACAACCCAAATGTTACCTTTACTTGCTTTAGATAGAGAATTTGAAAACTTTGAAGTTGGTACTCTTATCAAGCCTTGCTACACGGATGGCAACTTTGTTGATACAGACTGTTCCTACAAAACCAGAAAGTTTTATGAAGCTATTTTGGTAGATACCGAATCCATCGAGATTGAACATAACAGGGATGATCAAACCCCTGACTTCATCAGATACTCCAGGTTCACAATCAAGAGAATCTTGTCTCCGTTCGAATGGTATACGGATCATTTACACACTCCAGTGTCATTAACAATGCCTCATAGGCCACAAACTTACAATTGGCATGATTACAAATCAGCCTGGTTTAATTTCATGTACCTCCGACCAAGACATACTTGGTTTGTCAAATATTGCCCCAGGTAATTAAATCAATTATTCCTAAATGGTTCTACGAATGGTGGAACATCTTTGGGGGAAATCTGCAGATATTGCCACAACAATTCCACGTCAAGTTCAGTGAGTTTCAGAATAATCCGGAGATTTCTACTCTCCCAGAGTATATTAACTTATGTAAGTTCTTTATTCAGAAAAGAATTTCTTATATTATTTCTTGGAATTTTACCAAGGTAGAAATAGATAAAATCCGCTTCTTAGCCAAAGAAGTTATGATCAAAGGATGGACTCCCAAGCCAGTTGGAAAACCCATCGTTAATACTCCAGTCGTCAGACCGGGTAAAATCAAGACTTCAAAAGAAGAACTTAAAGCTAAGCTTAAAAAGGCTATGGATAATCTTGAAGATTATACAGAGACACAAATCATGCAACTCATCAGCGATGCAGCATCTTCGGGCAGCAGTAATGGAGATATGTGCGACCTAAAAGGAATTGCACAGTCTTATGTGGACCCTGATTATGAATAGCAACTTGACTCTTGAGAAAAGTAGAGGCCAAAGGTCGGAATTACTTTTCAAAAGGAGACACTTTACTATTCCTAAAAAGGAATCTAATACTTTACTTTTACTTTAAGTAAAAGCCAGCCCCACTCAACCGACAATGGACTGTCAAATAATGTAAAGAGCATCTTCTTACTCTATAAAAGAAGGGACTCTCTCATCAGTTAAGGGATCAGCTATTGTACCCAATACTGAAAACCTCTCTCTCTTATGTTTTTAATGCTTCCGCCTGTAGCTCTTTCATGTTGATGTTCATATAAATAAACAGTTTGTAAGTTTTTAAACTCCCTTTGTTAATCTTTCGTATAAATCTTGTCGTATTTTACTAATACAACTTCGGAGGATTACCGCCGATCCGTTATTGGTATCAAAAGAGGTACAGAGACTTGCACGTTTGGGAGTTCATCTCACGAATTTTGATGATGGTAGTGTGATAGTTTAGAATGGTTCCGAGTCTTCACTAGTGATTGACGTAAAGGAGAAGTAAGATAATAATCCCATACTACTTCAGTTGAAAGATGCAATTCATAAGCAGAAGGTTGAAATTTTCTTTGTTGGGGAAAATGGGATTCTTCAGTATCAAGGTAGGTTATGTGTTCTGGATGTAGACGGTTGAAGGAATAAATTTTTACAGAGGATCGTAACTCTAGATAGTCCATCTTTCCAGGTTTCACTATGATGTACCATGACTTTAGAGAAGTGTTCTGGTGGAATGGTATAACAAGGGACATTGCTAATTTTGTAGCGAAGTGTCCCATCCCCAACAAGTGAATGTTGAACATAAAAGTCCTGGCGGTAAGGCTCAAGGTATAAGCATTCCTATGTGGTAGGGCTGCGTATCAATCGGTTTGGTTCGGTTCAGGTTTGAAGTTTATTGACTCAACTCATCGATTATCGATTTGTAGATATGCTAAACTGTTAAGAACCATTAAAATATTGGCTTATCGGTTATCGGTTTATCAGTTATTGATTGTTATCAATTCGATTATCAATTTAACCATTAAGATTTGACATAAAAAATAAATGATTGAAAATCTCTTAGAAACATGGGGACAAACCAAATAAATCATGCACATCAGTTGATAGATTGTATCTTGCTCAAAAACAACACTAACACATTGTAGAATAACCAAAAGTTTGAGACTGCCAGAAATAAAATATGAAACCAAACCCTAAGTCATGAACTTTATATATCGAATGGTATAAATATAATTTATTATTGGGTTATCGATTAGCCACTACCCTACTATATGGAAATGGGAAATTATTAACATGGACTTCATCACAGTTCTACCTCGTACGCATTGACAACGTGATTCAGTTTGGGTAATTATAGACTGAATGACTAAGTCATCTAATTTCTTGCTTGTTAAGGCTACAGACTCAGCAGAGGATTATGCCAGATTGTATATTGGTGAGATAGTCAGGATTCATGGGGTTCCTTTGACCATCATATTTGCTAGGGGTACTCAGCTCACTTCCTATTTTTGGAATTCTTTCTAGAAAGGTATAGGAACCCATGTAGATCTCAATACAACTTTTCATCCACAGATCGATAGATAGGCAGAGCACACCATTAAGACTCTAGAAGATATGTTGAGGGAGTGCTCAGTCGACTTTAAATGTAAATGGGAGGATCACCTACCTCTTATTGAATTTTCCTACAATAAGAGTTACCATTCCAGTACTAGTACTCAGATGGATCCATCTGAAGCCTTGTATGGGAGAAGGTGTAGGTCTCTAATTGGTTGGTTTCAGGTGGGTGAGGCCACTTTTATAGGACCAGACTTAGTCCACCAAGCCATAGAGAAAGTCACACTTATTAGAGAGCAGTTGAAAACGCTTTAGAGCCGGCAGAAATCTTATTCTGATGTGAAGCGAAGAGATTTAGAGTTTGAGGTTGATGATAAGGTCTTCTTGAAAGTTCACCCATGAAGGGGTGATGCGTTTTGGTAAAAAGGGGAAGCTTAGTCCCTGGTAACTTGGTCCCTGCCTCATTTCGAGTAGAATTGGGAAGGTAGCTTATGAGCTAAAGCTGCCTATGGAGTTGGCAACAGTGCATCCCATTTTCCATATCTTCATTTTGAAGAAGTGTGTTGGCATCCATCTCTTCATCCCTTTAGAGACCAGTGGAATGAAATATAGTTTATCTTTTGAGGAGTTACTGTTTAGAATTTAGATCGACAAGTTCACAACTTGAGAACCAAAGAGGTAGTGTTAGTGAAGGTTTTATGGAGAAATTAGTTTGTTGAAGAGGCTGCGTGGAAAGCCGAAGAGGATATAAAGGCTAGATACATATAGTTGTTCATTCCTCAGAATGACGATGAGGTAATATTCCTTGTCTTGTTTTAGATTAAACCCCTATACTTCATGTTTGAGTGTTGTAAATTCTACGTTCATATTCATGGCTTGTGCCTTCTTCTATGTGATCATGACCTTGTTAGGGATTTTTAGTAGAGAAAAAGTTACCTTAAGTTGGATACCCTATCTTGATCATCATTCGAGGATGAATGATCCCAAGGGGGAGATATTGTAACACCCCGCAACTTCTAAGTAAAAATTCGAACCCTTCTATGTAAGCATTTAAGTCCGAACTCGATGATCTCTTATTTGTACTTGTATGTTAAGGTCCTTTACTAAGTGTATTGAATGTGGTTTAGGGTCGTAAGGGACCTCTAATACCAAGCAACGTAAAAAGTGATCCTATCGGCTAAGCTTTTCGCATGAGTTCATGCATGGGTCAACTTCAAACGACCATAACTTTTCAAATATTAAGACCTAGGTGGCTCTGACCTACTAAATTAAAGGTCAATGATTCTTCTTTCAAACTCCACCAAGTTTGCGTTAATACGAGTTTGGAGTAAGCAGTTATAATTGTTTTACTAGAGACACTCCCAAAATAAATTTTGGACCTGAGGTTTACGAGTTCATATTACGGTTCATGAAATGAAGTATGAACCATAATTTGAGTTCATAAAACCAACTTCAAAAACTTATTTTTTTGGCCTGATTTTCATGGATCCAATTACGGGTCGTAAATTTAACTATGAGCCATAATTTGGGCCCATAGAGTAAAGTTCAGAAACTTGTTTTAGCCTAATTTTTCATAAATTTGCGGTCTCGTGAATTAAACAACGGGTCGTGATTTGGGCTCGTGGAATGAACTTCAAAAACTCAAAATTTTAGTATGACTTGTATGGATGGGATTATGGCCCGTACATCAAACCACAGACCATTTATGACCATCGTGGAAGGTTTTTGACAACTTTTTTATTGGGGTTGTTTTGATCTTTTCCCATTTTTCCTAAGCCTAAGCCACGAAATTTTAACTTCTATTAGGGAAGTATATTTCATCAAGTACTCAGTTTTCTTTCTTTTCTATGCTCTCAACTCCCCAAACTCATAAACAAACAGCAGGAAAGGCAAAATCTAGGGTTTCAATGCTTCTAAGAAAGCTCTTCTTTCGAGCTTCGCTCTCTCATGTATATTGGACTTCAATGAAAAATTCTTTTCATCCTCATGACCAAAACTCCTAATTTTTTATGAATTTAATTCCATAATTAGGGTAAACCCACTTCCCACTTCACCATTTTATGACCCTAATTACATGTGTTCTTGAAGTATTTATACATGATTATGACATTCTTGACTATGGTATTTCTTCTTTAGGCTCAGCAAGGTTTTTTATTATCATCCTTATTAGTTCTTGACACGGTAATATTTATGATTCATGAAGCATATGTTTCAAAGCACGATTTTTGACTTGATATGCTATTATGAAAGCTATTTTTGAGAAAACACAAGATATGCATGTTATAGGAATTTTCTCACGATTTAAGTTATGAACTTGAGTGAAAGATATGTTTTAGAAAGAGATTTCGGCATATACTTTTAGAAAGAAAGATTTGAGCTTTGTCTCATCCTTTATTCAGATAAACATATAGTTTACCAAATTATGAGCATATCACATAAGTATATTATTTTGGAAGGATTATTTAGTCTCGAGAGGACACGGGTTTAGAAAATCTCAAGTCACATAACTACATGCCACTATAGGATTTGAGTATGCTGCTTCGATGGTCAACTCATTTAGTCCTATGAGGTTTAGTTAGTGAATCCACATTAGACAGACAGGTTCTATACCCTGACAAGATGTAGGGCAGCCCACCCAACTGGGCTCATAAGTTGGACATCATCAATTCAAATGATATTTGTCGGCTGTTAGAAACCCCCTAGTAAAACTACTATTAATTTCATTCACTTGCATTATTATCACGACTTCACAAATATAATATCTTAGCTTTATTTTCAGAGCATGGTTACAGAGATATATTCATCTTTATATTTTGAAAGCAGTTTCACATGTGACATTTATACATTAGTTTTCAATATGTAATTCATTTATTTTACATTTTTTTGTTATCTTACATACTCAGTACATACCACATACATGCCGCATACATTTCTCTCTGCTACACCCTTTTATAATGTAGTTTTAGGTGCTCGATCTTAGACTCATGGCTAGACAGGTTACAATATTTCAGTCAGCAGTTGGTGAGTCCTTCTTATTCGGGAACTCCATGGATAATTCAGTAGGCCTATTGTTAGTTCTGTTATTATTTTAAGGTAGCTAGGGATATATCCTGACATATCTTCAACCAACATCCACCGTACTTTCGATGCGACCACTTAAGAATTGCCTATACACTAAAGAGTTGCTTATATACGTTTACTAAAAGACTGACTTTCATTCATTATCATTAGTTCAGCGTGAAACTAAGAAAGAGAGATTTGCCTAAGGCGGCATGTAAGCAAACTGTGCACTCTAAGAGTAGAGGAGAGATGTTCGCAATTACTATCACAAGAAAGCCGCCTCTAATCTTCTAAAGGGGCCCGTCACTTCGTTCGTACCTTTTTGGCTCAGACTTCCAACTGAACAACATGCTATTTTTTTCATTCTATATAATAGAGGCTTAATTTAGATAATAGTTGTTCATCTTTTATGGATCCCTTGATTATTTTCTCAGACTTATGTTAAGGAGATGATTCAGTTAACCAAGTTACAACTTACGCTTGTATTTCATAAATATCAAAATTATTCATTAGCAGTATGCAGTACCAAGGGTTCGCTTTGGTTCATTCATGATCTTGAGTGTCGGTCTCACCTAGGGTGTAGACTCGAATCGTGACATATCCAGTAAATCCTGGGACAAATGCATGGCATGCAAGTTATAGTCCCATGCGCATATTTCATGACTGATTAAATGGTAGCCTTGCTCATTTTTTTGTCCAAAATTTGTAGTCCTTGCATTCTCTTTGACATGAACCAACTCCTCTTGGTGGAGTCAAGATAATATATGCACCAAAATCTATTATTTTGTCATCTTTGTTGTATCAATCATAGACATACAATCTTCCACTAACATTACCAGGTTGAGATAATGATGGAAAATTCTCTGAGGCTGGAAAACTATAAGTCCAGATATGAACTTCTATAAGCATCTATTCTTTTGCATCCTTCCAGAGAATACATGGATCCACCCCTTAAAATACTGAATTAGGTACAAAAGAATTGGTACAAAAAGTTTTTTTCATGACTCCCATTCTCCAAATTTTGGAACTAGATTTACTCCATCATAGTGAGCACTAAGATATATTGCAAGAGTAGTTGGACCAGCATGAGAAGTGAGATTTCTTTTAAGAAATTCCCCATATTAAAATTCATTACTCAGGGTAATCTGCCTGAATCCTAGTGGTTGATCCATACAAATTCATTCATGGACCTTAGAATTCTTGTTCTCACATGAGTATTGGTACTTGTCATCTACATGGGATCATAATCAACAATAACTAAACAATAAGAATGACGTAAAAAGATATTTACACGCATCCATCATCTTAATTCTTAAACACCATGCCAACCCCTTAATAAAAGAGGAAAAAAATACAAATTAGAACAAATAAAATGAGTTTTTAGGCAATGCATGTCCATTGGATACATAATACCAAACAAACTAAACTACATATTATTTAAGAGTTTTGGTTCTAAAAATAAGATAATTTTAATCATGATGAGAAATTGGATTTAATTTTGCACATATGAACAAGGTTGCTTTTTTCATCAAATTGAAATATTTATTTACAAAAGAACAAAATAGGCACCTCGCCTTTAAACTCCATATCGATAGAATTTATAAACATGACTACTTTTGGGTATGTAAGTCATTATTCTAGGTCATGTACCTCTATTGATTATCTGTCATGGCCATATAGTGAATTTTATCATTTCTCAGGTTGAATGCAATCCCTGATTCATCAAGGTTAAAACCATGTCGTCCATTTATATATTCATAAATTGCATATGAATAGAACCTTGAGGAACCTCAGAGCATTATATACCTTTTTATCTATGTTCAGGGGACAAATCTTCTCCTGCAGTGAAATAAGAAGGAAAGTTATACTGGGTCACATGTTTCCGAAATAACCTCATATGTTGTGCCTATGATTCTTTCGAATGTTCCTATTATTTGTCTACTTCCTTTTGGATTTCAAAAAAATATCAATATTTTTTCCTCATCTGGATCATCTTTGTCCTTGATCCCCTTGGAGCTTCTGATCTTCTGCTCTGAATCGAGCTATGAAGTAAGTGATTGTAGATGCACTCACTTTTTGTGATAGCTAAGTCGTTGTGTTATTTCCATTTTTAATCCTCTTGCTTATTTTTCCTTTTCCTCTCTTAACTGTGCTCTCAGGTTGTCGTGGTTAGTCCATATCTCCATGAATCTGATAAGGGTTAGTATCAAGAGCCTTGGTAGAACTCTTCCTTGTAAGTCCTCTTTCTCCCTTTCCTTTTTGCTTCAGCAAGATCTTTCTCTAATGAATTTATTTTGTTTTGTTCTTGGTCAGCTAAAGTCGGTGTGAAAGTTGTCCTCTCACTATTTTGTCAGGGTTTTTTTTGGTCTCGGGTCTTGATGCTGTGATTTGACCCCGTAATTTTTTGTTTTTGTTGATGTAATCTTTTGATAGCTGAAGTAACTTAGACTATATCAATTATTCACATTTTTAATACCTACGTAAATAGGGCATACTTTCTGTAAATATGAAAGTTGTGTGTTCTCCTCTCCCCTTTCACTGATTGTTGCATCTCGTGCATGTTTATTGTTTCTTAATCATGCTTGTTTTTATCCTTACTGAAGGAATTTATGACTTGTCTATGTTCAAAATTTTCTTTTTCATATTTGGGAGGTCTTGAAATGTATGAAATTAATGTAAAACCTCTTTCTCTATAGTTGTATTAGCAAGGTAATCGGCTAATGGGTTACCTTCTTTGTAGATGTGAGTAATTTGTGCCCATGATTTTAGCATTATAGCTTTGATTTTCTCCACCTTCTCTACTATTTCCCAAGTTACATTTCACACATCTCACAGGATGTTTCTTAAACTGAGTGAGTGAGTTTTTAGGTAGACATTATGTATTCTTTATGCCAAACATTACCTTAAGGCTTCTAATAGTGCCATTGTTTCAACTTCTGTGTTCGATGTTATCGCTATCTTCTTTCCTTGAGTATACATTTTGTATCATATACTATCCCTTAGACAAAATGTATAAGAGTTGTGGCATGGGTTAGCTATGCTAGCCCTATCTATATTACACTTTATTATGCTTGTCTTTGGTATTCTTCATTTGATAATATAATAGTGTAACTTAGGCTTGTAGTTGTTCAAACATATTATTACATTAGGCCACTCTGTTGTCCTCGTGTTATCCATGAATATCTTACCCTAATCAATTTATGAATGGTTACCTAAATTTGGTAAACCATCCTACTAAAGATGATGTCTCTTTCATGTCTTCTTGAGTTTCTCCTCTCCCACAACTATTACATTATAATGGCCGGAATTTCTTTATAGATACTCTTCAATGTGGGAGTTGCACATGTAGTCCACCATTTTATATTGAATTGTTACAAGTTCAACCCTTTCAAATTGATACCTGCATATAAAACAAATTGCTTTTATAGCTTAGTATTTAAGGGAGAAGTTAGAAAATTGCTTTTTTAGCTCGTGATTATAGTTGTCACAACATCAACACCTTGACATACTGTTAATTTTCATTCTTTTGATGTTAGCATATGTGGCTATCCTTCTATTTCAAGTCTTCCATAGGGCAAAATCAATCATAAATGAAAATTCTTTTGCCCATCATATACTTTCATTTTCTTTTGTTTGTGCCTCATAATCTCCGTGGTAGATTTTACTTTGAAAGTTTGTTTGGAGCTTCCTATTCACCAAATTCTATTGTTACTGTGATTTGTAATTACAGGACTGATATTCTGAATGATATTCTCAATCATTTCCTCAAAGATAATCTTTATAAGTTTATGTCTATTCCACTCTCTTTTAGATATGAACTCTTTTTCTTCAATCTCGTTATCTTTTACATTGTCATCTTCTACATAGTAAAGAACTCCTTGTATAGACCAGTTATCAAACTAGAAACCAGATATGCCTAACTTCAGTAACCACCAACTGTTTTTGTTCTACATCTTCCCTAATAATGATTATTTTCTTCCAAACACTAGACACAGGTGCCCAAGCTAGCAGGGGTCCACTATGTGTTATTTTTTATCTCAATTTATATGACACATATAGAATTTAAAACGTTAATTAGATTTTAATATGATTTTTTAGATATTTCAAGTTGTTAATTATTGTGATTTATAGTATTTTTTTACGTAATTTTTAAATAATATATATTATTCCCTTTGTCTCAATTTGTGTAGCATAGATAGAATTTCTAGAGTCAGTCCAATTTTTTGATATGTTTTAAGAAATTTCAAGTAATTGTTAATTATTGAGATTTACAATACTTTTTATTAAAAATCTTCAAGTTGTTAATTATTGAGATTTACAATACTTTTTACATAGTTTCCAAATAATACATGTTACTTCTTTTGTCCCATTTTATGTGGGATAGATAGATTAATTTCAAGAGTCAATCAAATTTTTTATATGCTATTTTAAATATTTTAAGTTATCAATTATCATGATTTATAGTATTTTTTATATAATTTTTAAATATATAAAAGAATAAAAGAATAAGACAAACAAATTAAAACGAAAAAATCAAAAAACATAACAAAACTACCCTGGAAGTGCTCAAGCAGACATGTTGACCTGCTGCCTGCCTGAGCACTTGAAACTGTCTCTTATAAGATAGTAGAATGTGGATGCCCATGTTTCTTGGGCAGTGACATGATCTAGCTTTTTGCAATATCTAATCCATATATAAGAGCTTCATAGTGATATGGCGGATTTGAAGATCCACCATAGTTTAGCAAAAATTCCCCTTCTTCTTTTGGTAGGCATAACTTGTCTCAGGTCACCTAGTATTTATCTTTTATACTAGTTATATATTGTTCAAAAGAATTTAACAAATATTTATGGAGCTTATCAATGAATTTTGAAGAAGGGTTTATTACTAACCGTAGATGAATAAGCATAAATTGCAACATGTGAGATTAGTATATACCTCAAATCAAAAGACAGAAGTCTATTTTTTCAGGACATAATTTTTTGATCACCTTCTTCTATAATTCTTCAAAAGTGACCCTTCTTCTTTTTTTCATAAAATATTTGATAACTTAAGTAAGTAAAAGGAAAAGATCCTTGTCTTACTCTAGTGTATCTTTCAATTCTGCTACAAACAGTTGTTGGCACTTTCTCATGAATATAAAATGAGCTCTTTGTCTAGTTATAAGTTATTTAGATACCTTCTCACAGACCCTTAGAATTGTCATCATTTTCTTTATAGAGTTGGATGTCCTGAATAAAGAGTATTGTCTCACCAGTATAGTAAAGATGATTGATTTTTGGACTCCACTTGAGGTGTCCATACTCCTTGTATTCAGTGTCTTTTCAAAGTCTATTTAGTCTTTCACCATGACTTCTGCTCACCACTTTGTCAACTGAACACTTAAACTCAACGAAACTCTATTTTTTAAACCCTTTTCTCATCTGCTCAGTGTGCGTGTGATACAATTGCCTATACGTGAAATTCCATGTCATTTTATAATGACACATAAGAAATTACGAATATCTATATATATATATAATAGGAGAGGTGATAACGCTTACGTGTCAGCGCCACAAAAAAAGTAGTATTTTTAAAAAATAAATATTACAAAAATGTATTTGCAAAAAAAAACGTACAATGCCAGTTAGTTATTTTAAAATTAGTTGGAGGGAAGTAGTGATTCCTAAAATTTTGAATTAATAAAAATGTTTTTATTAATAATAATTAAATAATAATTTACTATTTTGTTTTTAAAATAATTTTACGGTAATTTTTACAACTAAACAATAAAAAATTTTAAAACAATTCTAAAAATAGGGTGTGTGATTCCTTCTTTTGTGGATAACAATTTTAAAAATCAACCGTGTTAAAAATTACTTTTCAAACAACTATAAATAATATTTATAAAAATTATAGTAAAATATATTTAATCTTTATCCACATCCTACAAATTTGCAAGTTTGGTTTCAAATTTATTATTATTAAATATTATAATTACTTGAAATTAAATTACACGGTTTTATAATATTTAAAATATGGCATTTTGTGATTTTAATTATTTGTTGTTATTGATTCAAAAAGAGAAAAATGTAAAATTAAATTAGATTAATGGGAGTTAGTGGGGTAATAGGGTAAGGGTCGTGTTGGTTAGTTTCTTTAGCTTAGATTTTTTGTTTATTTTCTTTTTAAAATAATTTTTTAAAAAGATAAAGTATGAAACTGTTTTGGCTAGAAGTTGTTTTTTAATTCATAATATAGTAGTTACGTATTATCAAATATGAAATTTTAAATATGTAGAAATTATATGTATCATCTATTTGTTTATATAACATAAGAGAAAAAAATTGTCACATGTCAACGTAAAAAATAGTATTTAAAAATCAATTTAAAATCTTTATTTGTCATTATGTTTTGAATGGTAAAAAATAATTATTACCATGCTAAGAAGAATTACCAATTTAAGATTTGTGCAGTTTTTAAAATTTTAAAAATAATCCCATATCTAAACTAATCACCCCCAAATTCTTACCCACGTTTCTCATATCCTCACCAAATTGAGATATAGATAAAGAAAAACAAATATATTATTCAAAATTATTTATATAAAGCCAAAAAATTAGAAAACGGTTGGTTGAAAACTGGAAAAAAAAGTCTATATCTATCCACAAATTCTTTGTCTTTGTTTACGATTTACCTATTCTCTTCCTCTTTGAATGTGGCTATAAAGTAATTGAAAAAAATCCATCATATCAGCTTTAGATATTTTATTGAAAAAAAAAAGAGTCTATATCTATCCATAAATTCCTTGTCTTTATTTACGATTTACCTATTCTCTTCCTTCTTTGAATGTGGCTATAGAGTAATTGAAACAAATCCATCCTATCAACTTTAGATATTTTATTATTTGTTGGTCTATTTGATTTTGGCTTTTAATTCAGTATTACCACTCTCAGTGATATTTGTATATGCCTTATGTATATGGTAATTTTTTATCGATAGAATATGTAAGAAATAAACCAAGAGTAGGATTCCTAAGTAGCTTAGGATTCCTGACTAGTTTAGGATTTGTTATTTATGATATTTACTTATTTATGTTTAATTAGGATTTGTTAATTTTATAGTTTCCTAGTCCTAGTTTATTTTGGATGTTACTCCTATAAATAGGGGTGCCTTATTACATATTTTCAATATAGTGAGAAAGACATTCAATGTGTAGAGATATACACTTAATGTACAAAAATACAAGAGTCATTGAGTTATTGAATAAAGGCTCCTACAAAATCATTGTGTTGGGTCTTTCACTTGTGCATATATTATTACCTTAGGTAATTTTATTTTCCTTCAAATTGGTTTCAGAGCTTGTGTTAAATCTTTATAAAATCCTTGTGTGAGATTCTTATAAAAGCCTTGTGTGAAATCTTTATAAAAGTCTTGTGTGAGATCCTTATAAAAATCTTGTGTGAGATCTAATATATACAAAAGAATATGGATATTTCATATTTATCCGAATGTCCCATTTTTTTATTTGATGGCAAAAATAATTTTGAGAGTTGGTATCAACAGATGAATTTTTTCAAAACTGTTGGGCTATGGTCCATTATTGATATTGGATTTGTGGATGCCCAGAGGGCACAACACTGACTGGTGAATTTGCAAAACAATTGGAGAAAAGTAAAAAATTGAATTCTAAGGCATGATTTTACCTTGATAGAACGGTCGAATTGCATGTATGTAATAAAATATTGCATGCTACGTCAGCAAAGGAGGCTTGGACAATTTTAACAAACGCATATCGACGTGTTACAGATGTGAAGAGAGAAAAACTTCAAGAACTTTGGAAACAGTTTGAGTTGGCTCAGATGAAACCAACAGAATCAATCAAGGATCTTTTTACAAGAATTAAAGAAATTGCTGATGGTCTAAGGATCAATGGAGAAATATTAGAAGAAATTAAAATTGTTGAAAAAATATTAAATTCTCTAAGTTTAGAGTTTCAGACCAAGAAGACATATATTGAGTCTACTCAAAATCAAAACATCTTAAGACTTGGTGATCTAGAAGATGAATTTGCCATATTTGAGATGTATCTTAATCAACAAACAGATGTGATAGAGCAGGAGGTATTGCAAAGAAAGGATTATCAATTAAAAGAAGAAGAAGAATCATCAAATCTGACAGAAATATATGAAGAAGATCAGAGTTTAAAAATTGTGGAGAAAGGAAGGGAAGATAGAGGTAACTTTCATTGTAGTATGGATGCCTTTAATTGCAAAGAAGACTTCAATAGTGGTCAATCTAATAAGCCAATAATTTTTGGAATGACTAAAAAAGATAACTTGGTTGAAACTGATGTTGCTTCGATAGAGGCTAGTAATTTCAGCCATGAGACATGATTGGTTTATACAAAGTAAAGTTGATGGAAAAGAAATAGAAAAAGTCACTATTGTCTCACTAGAAAAATTAGTTGAAGCTTTTGAAGATGAAGCTAATAATAAAAGAAGCAAAAGTGTTCATCAAGAGCAAGTTATTGATGATCTACCTAAAACTGAAGTTCTAGATCCGCAATTGAAGTGCGTGACTATCAATAGTGAAAATACAATCAACTCTGAATCATTATTCAAAATTGTAGGCTTTGAAGAGCATGAAAAAATATTTATTGAAAATCCTACTCTACCACATACACAATCAACTGAAGTCAAATGGACATGCAAGATCAAGTACAAATCAATTGGAGAAGCAGACGATTTTAAGACAAGAATAGTTATTCAAGAATACAAGAAAAGAAAAAAATATGATGATCATATTGTTAAAATATTAAATATGAAGAAAGTCAAATTGATTTTGAATTATGTTGAAGAGAGATTGAAGTTGACCCAAAGATGGCACACGTGATTTTGTTGATGCTACATATTTCAGAAAGTTGAAGAAAATGCTAGGCATGGTCACATTTGAAGATCTTGGTTTAAGGGAGGCTATGTAAGAAATAAATCAAGAGTAGGATTCCTAAGTAGTTTAGGATTCCTTACTAGTTTACGATTTGTTATTTATGATATTTACTTATTTATGTTTAATTAGGATTTGTTAGTTTTATAGTTTCCTAGTCCTAGTTTACTTTGGTTGTTACTCCTATAAATAGAGGTGCTTTATTACATATTTTTAATGTAATGAGAGATACATTCAATGTGTAGAGATATACACTTAATGTACAAAAATACTAGAGTCATTGACTTATTGAATAAAGCCTTCTACAAAATCATTGTGTTGGATCTTTCACTTGTGCATATATTATTACCTTGGGTAATTTTATTTTCCTTCAGAATACTAGATTTTGAATTTATGAAAATTATCATGATCTTCAATGGTCAAAACAAACATACCTATTAAAGCAAGATTATTACTGCTTACTTCGTGCTAGATAACCATCTTGGTGGATAAGACAATACATAAAGGTAAAAAAATTTCCTTTTGTCTCTTCTTCATTTAATTTTATTTATTTAATATTGTTATTTATTTATTTTGATAAATTTGATGTTTAATGAAAAAATTGACATAGATAATGAGTAGTGAATTTTGCATGTGAGTTTTTGATGCAGAGAAATGACATAAAAGGGCTTAAAAGAAGAGAATTTTGGAAACAAAGGTTAAGTGTTTGATGATTTGACTCAGAGTAAAAAAAAAAAAGAGAAGATGACTTGAGATTTAGACGCACAAGGTACGCACCCAAAAATAAAATGTGATTATGAAAAATAATATTATAAATAAATTATTTTTTTCTGATTTTTTATTTATTTTGCAGTAAAAAATATTGTTGATGTATCATTCTTGGTGATGGCTCCTTCAACATGTGAAATTTAAGAGCATTATTCTTTTAATGGAGTATATACAAGTTTAATTTAAGTATATTGTTAAATCTGCAATTTTAATTCTATTTCATCTATAATTTCTTAGGAAAGTTTCTATGTATCATATATCTATTCGTATTTTCTTTATTGTATTTATATTTTCTCAAATATTTACAATAATAATTGTCCATTAAGATACTTATTCTCAGTGATAAGATATATTATCTCAAAAGATTTAATATATTAAATTGTGAAATTAGTGTCAGATAATAATATTAATCACCTAATTTAAACTTTCTTTAAATATATGATTTTTTGTAGATTTAATTTCAAAGGTATTATTTTTTTAGACAATGTCTTTGATGATATTTTTTGAATGGAGAGATTTTAAAACCACAACTAGAAGCAGAAAGCAAAAGTAGAGTTAAAATTGAATTTTTTATGAAAATCGAATAGAGACGAAGAATCAAAGTGCAAAGATAAGAATATTATAAAAAGAGATACCACTATTCCATTTCAAAAATATTTTGCATGTCCTCCTTTGTTTTCTTAATGAGATTTTTTATATAGTTGAAGTAAAAAAAATTATTATTTGAATCTTATAGGAAATGAGATTTTATTATCATTGTTATACAAGCCTTCAAGGTAAAGTGGCGTAAAAATAAATAGTTACTATATTTTTTGTACATTTCAATATGCCAAGAATTTAGTTATTGTAGATAAGAAAGACCTTTGTTTTTTATATAGCTATGTTGTTAGATAGCCGAATGCACTATAAAGTTAATTATTTTAAAAATATTTAGACTGTATTTTAAATTTACTTGGAAAAAAAAATTAATATCCAACTAATTAATTTCATTTTCATTTTTTTCTTAAATAGAGTAATTTTTATTATATATATATATATATATATATATATATATATATAAGAAGACAATAACAGATTAGAATATCTTATAAAAAGAATATCTAAACTAGAAGCAAAATATATAAAAGAATTAAGAAGAAAATATAATATTCTACAGACACAAATACAATAGCTAAATTAAGGGAATTAGAATATTTAGATTTAAAAATAACACCAGAAAAGAAATATAGAAGACTAAAAGATGACTCTCTAATAAGATGTAATTTTAATATTGGAGAACATCAGTTACATGGTTCAGACCAACATCTAAATAGTATTACTTGTCTTTCTTTTTGAGGAGTTATTTCTATTCTTTTTAATTGTTCTATTAATTCGTCTATATTATTTTCTTGTATTACTTTTTTCTGTTCTTTCACTTGTTCTTTGATAATTTTATCTAATTTATTATTTAACTCTAGTAATAATAAAATTATTATATTATTTTGTTTTATTGTAGTACCGTCTGCTTTGCCTAAAGGCTGATGATTTGACAATCCTTCAGGGCTTGGCCCTATTTCTTCTGCTGCTTTTCTTAATATTTCTATGTAAAGCGGATTGTTCATGAAAGAACTATATTTTTTATTAATACTATGTCTTCTTTTAAATCTTTAAATTCTTTTTTGAAATTATTTTTATTTATTCCTAAATCTTCTTTAAGATTACTTTCTTGATTACTCTGACTTTGTATTTTTCTGTCTATATCTGCTTGTTTTTAAATATTCTAAATTGTTATCTATTTTTTCTAATAATTTATTTTGTTTTATTTGCAGATCTTTTACGTTTTCTAAAGTCTTTAATATTTTATCTTGTTCTATTTGTACTGTTTCTCCTAGATTTATTATTAAATCTGTAATACTATTTAGATGTTGGTCTGAACCATGTAACTGATGTTCTCCAATATTAAAATTACACCTTATTAGAGAGTCGTCTTTTAGTCTTTTATATTTCTTTTCTGGTGTTATTTTTAAATCTAAATATTCTAATTCCCTTAATTTAGCTATTGTATTTGTGTCTGTAGAATATTATATTTTCTTCTTAATTCTTTTATATATTTTGCTTCTAGTTTAGATATTCTTTTTATAAGATATTCTAATCAGTTATTGTCTTCTTTACTTTTATTTAATTTTATATATTCTGGATATAATGAATTAATTCTTTTTCTTAATTTTTGTATTTTTGTTTTAACCATTTATCCTAAAGGAATCCAAATTGGTCTTTGCTTCTGAAATTCTATTCTTGATTTAGTATTTTCTATTCTTGTTTCTAAACCTAGTTTTTCCCAATTTAATCTTGAAGTTATTCTTTCTGCCACGTCGTCATAACTAACAATTCTTTCTCTAAATTGATTATATATATCTTTTATTAATAATTCTTCTACTATATTTTTTAATTCTATTAACTTCTTTAATCTAAGTCTATTTTCTTTTATATCTTGTAATTCTCTATGGAAAATCAAATAATTAAAAGTTATTTGTCTAGTTAAAGGATGTCTTTTCATATAAATTCTTTTTATTTTACCCTAAATGAAAATATTTTATTTTTCTTAAAAAATGTTTACTAAGTTTTAATCTTTTCTTTTTCTTGTAGTAAATGGATTTTTTGTAATAACTTGTCTTTTTCTGTTTTGAGTCTCTCATTTTCACTATTCAGGCGTTTAAATGCCTATGTCATTGTTGAACAATGATCACAAAAAATAACTTTATCTGTGTCTTTTTGTATTCGGTATTGAGGAATATTTGTATTTTGTTGTCTGATAGAGGGAGTGATATAGAAATTGGGACCTAATTCTCCTCTGGCAAAATCAAGAGCTTCAATTAAATCATTGAAGCCTTTGAATAAAGGGACAGGAGTATGTTTTATAGCATCAACAACTTCTATCCAAGTCTGAAAAACACCTTGTCTTTGTCCTTTGATCACTGCATAAAACTTAAATCTTTTGTCTAAATTTTTGTCAGTAAAATAATGGCTTAATGCATTTAAGGTAGAAATAAAATAACTGTTATTTCTAGGATGCTTATTATAAGCTATCCATAAATTGTCTATCAAACATTTCGATGGTTTATCAACCCTGGTCTCTGGCTTGAGTCTGAAAGTCATGTTACAAGTTGGATAATTTAACATACTTTCTGGCCCAAAATGTTTTCTTTCTAAGTTTTGTTTTTCCAACATAGCTTGAGGCTTATATTGGGTATTTTGTAATAAACTCTTCAAATATAAGTCTTTGTATTTGTCTGAAGATTCTTCCATCTTATCTTTGCCTTTATCTGCATTCATACTGTAACAAAATAGTTAGTTTATTTCATAATAATTCTACTCAATTGATCAGCTAAATTATTATCTTTTCCTGATATATGTTCTATCTTTATGTTATAAACAGAAGTAGCATCTAAAAAATTTAACCATCTTCGCCTACTACTCTTTTTCTCATTTATTTTTTGATAAAACTTTACTATGGCTTCACAATCTGTTCTTATTAAAATTTCTGGTTTATTTAAAATATATAATCTAAAACTATCCAACCCGTATATTACTGCTAAAATTTCTGCATCTATACTACTAAAATTTCCTTTTTCTTTATACTTACCACTCTGATAAGCACAAATTCTTTCTTCAGTTTTATTACTATATTTATTTGGTCTAGTTTTCAGGACAGCTCCCCATCCTTCTAAACTTCCATCAGTTTCTACTATCAAATAATCCTTTTCTAAAGGTAAAGCAAGGTCTGGAATTTCTTTTATCATTTCTTTTAATTGCTTTACTAATTTTATATCTTCTATATTAAAAGTCTTTTGACCTTTTGACCTTGTTTTTGAATACAAAGGTCCTGCCACTTTTCCTAAATCTTTAATGAAATTTCTAGCATAATTTAAAATTCCTAAAAAAATTTTGAATTCTTTTGTCTTATCTAATCTGTCTTGCATTTCCAAAATCTTTTTTGCTATATGTGGTTGTAGGCTTATTTTTCCTTCACCTATTAGTACTCCTAAAAATTTAATATGAGTCTTGCATAATTCCATTTTTTTTTTACTTATGATTATTCCATTTTCTACAAATAATTTAAAAGCTTTTTGTAAATGCCCTAGATGTTCTCTCATATTTTTACTAAATATTAATATATCATCTACATAAACAATAATAAAATTTTTATATTCTCTAAAAATATTATCCATTTTCCTTTGGAATATTGGAGGAGCAGTTTTTATTCCGAAAGGCATTACAGCCATTCGAAATGTCCTTCTGGACAAGTAAAAGCTGTCCATTCTATACTTTCTTCCTCCATTTTTATTTGCCAGTATCCTGATTTACAATCAAATTTACTAAATATTTTTCTTCCCTGTATTCTATTTATTAGTTCTGTTTTATCTGGTAATTTATAACCATCCATTCTAGTATTATCATTTAATCTTTTATAATTTATTACCATTCTAGCTTTTCCTCTAACTATTTCACTATGATTTCTTACCATAAAAGCTGCAGATCTGTGTTTTGACTTAGATCTTCTTATTACACCTAAATTCATTAATTTTTTTATTTGGGTTTCAAATTCTATTAAGTCTTGATTTGTTGATTCTATTGAGGCTGTTTTTACAATATATTATGGGTTTATTATGTCTAATTTACATTTTATTTTATTTGCTTCCCAATGTTTTAAGGGTTTTTCTCCTATTATTTCTAGTTCATCTAAAATTTGTATTATTTTTTGTAAATCCTTTTGATCTTTTATTATTCCTATTTTTTGTATTCCTTTCTTAAAATCATATAATTCTGTATTTATTTCTATTAATGTATATTCCTTTTCATTTTCTTCATTTGCTATTATTTCTACTTCTTCATTTAATTTCTTAAAATCACATTTACAATCTTCTTTGTTACATTTATCTTTTACTTGTTGTTCTTTTGATTTAATATATCTAAACTTGTTTTCTACAGGTATGGTCACAACTGCTGTATGAGTAATATTTTTAGATAGAATTACTCCATCTCTAGTTAATAAGCAACTTCCATAATTATGTAATAGGAAATCTAATCCTAATACAAAGTCTACTTTTATATTTAGATCTCTTACCCAAATTTTTTTTAATTTATATGTTGGCTTGTAAAAATCTGTACAAGTATTCATAAAACTTATGGTTGCTTTATTCACATAATGTTTATATGTATTATAAGATCCATCCATTTGCATGGATATTTGAGGAGTTGGTAATTCTTTAATTAAATTTGGTGGTATAATTTTCCTATTTAAAATACTTTTTGTACAACCTGAATCTACCAATGCTAAAGTTTCTACTTCATAATCTTGAATTTTTATCTTTGCTAAAATTTTTATAGTACTTATCTTTTTATCTTCGTTACATATTAAATTACTTGAAAGGGTATTTATCAATTCTTCTTCTGATTCTAATTGTTTTCAGCAAAGAGTTTTAATCAAATATGTTGTAAATCCTACTCAGTACTCTCTCTTTCTTTGTTCCGTTAACAAATAAATAGTTTTTAGCTTTTAAGTTTTAGTAACTTCTCCCAAAGTTCTTTTTTTTTTTTTTAATAATTCTTTAACCTTGTTTCACTTTTTCCTTACAGATTAATTTTAAACAGTAATCTTCTCTAACCACACCCTGAATAAATATGTCCTAACAGCACAACTGGCTTCAACGGACATTCAACAATTCTTAGGAATTTACAGGTTAGTCCATTGATACTATTTAAAACTGTTCAGAGAACAGTTTACTTCAAAGTTAAACAATTACTATATATGAATACATATGAACAACAACATATTTACTTTGTTTCATAAATTAAACATAATTATACATAGAGGGAGATAAGTTACATAAACTTTAAAAACATAAACTACTTACATGTCTTAGGTAGAAAGAGATTTTCCTTTCGGGAGTCCCCGCTAAGCTGAACAGAAACTGGAAAATAAACTTTACAAATTCTCACTCAATCTGAACACTTTTTTATTTTTTTTATTTTTTTATAAATAAACTCACAAAGAAATATTACTTTCTTTCTTCACTCTTCACTCTTAAGATTTCTTATGTTTTTTCGCTCTCTATTTTCGTTCTACCTCTCTAGTCTTTCTTAATCTGTAAGGAAGAAGTGAAACAAGGTTAAAGAATTATTAAAAAAAAATTAAAAAAAAAAAAAAACTTTGGGAGAAGTTACTAAAACTTAAATCTAGGAGAAACAGTACAAATAGAACAAGATAAAATATTAAAGACTTTAGAAAACGTAAAAGATCTGCAAATAAAACCAAATAAATTATTAGAAAAAATAGACAACAATTTAGAATATTTAAAAGTTCAACAAGCAGATATAGACAGAAAAATACAAAGTCAGAGTAGTCAAGAAAGTAATCTTAAAGAAGATTTAGTAATAAATAAAAAATAATTTCAAAAAAGAATTTAAAGATTTAAAAGAAGAGATAGTATTAATAAAAATATAGTTCTTTCATGAACAATCCGCTTTACATAGAAATATTAAGAAAAACAGCAGAAGAAATAGGGCCAAGCCCTGAAGGATTGTCAAATCATCAGCCTTTAGGCAAAGCAGACGGTACTACAGTAAAACAAAATAATATAATAATTTTATTATTACTAGAGTTAAATAATAAATTAGATAAAATTATCAAAGAACAAGTGAAAGGACAGAAAAAAGTAATACAAGAAAATAATATAGACGAATTAATAGAACAATTAAAAAGAATAGAAATAACTCCTCAAAAAGAAAGACAAGTAAATATAAAAAAGCAATGGAAATTTTTCCGTTTAAAAGAAGAACAGACAGAGCAAGATCAAGTTTCTCCCAAGACAGTTTAAGGGGAGGAATATTGGCAAAAATTTTAGACTCTTCAAAGAATAAACCAAGTAGTAGTCAACAATTAGAAGAAGTAATAGATGTAGATAGAGATATTCAGATTTTTCAACAAAATAGATTAAAATTGTTAAACCCAAAAATACTATATAATACAGGATTTTTTACAAGACATGCCCAATTATATAAACATTATAGAGAAGAACAACTATGTGTAATAGGGAAAGAAAATACAAGTTTAAATCTAATAAGCCCAGAATCTTTAAGACAAATAAAGAATTCAAATATGAATCTAATGCACATGGGATTAATAGTAATAGGATTAAAAGGTTTAACCAGAAAGAATTTAGGAACAAAAGTATTAATTACAATATACGATGATAGATGGACTGATTTAAAAAAGTCAATAATAGGATTAACTAAAGTAGATATGACCAATAATGGAGGGCTTTTCTATTGTTGCCCAGATTTCATGGTAAGTTCTACTGATTTTGCAAATAATATTAAAATAGGCATACAGACTAAAGGATACGAAGAGATGATAGGAGGAAATAATTTATTAATATGCATAGGATTTATAGGAAAACTTGCTACAAATAGTAATACAAAATTTAAAATAAAAGTGGAAGATGTAGTAGGATTAATGGGAGACAAAGGTATAAAAGTAATGAAACCTTTAAAAATAGACTCAGAAGAATATGCTGGGTTAGAATGGAATTTAGAAAATTTAAGTAAAAAAGAAATTTTAAAACCAAAAGATCATCTAATGTATACTAATAGTAAAGGACAAACTTCAATAAGATTCACAGATTATAGTTATACAGATCAAAAAGAAATGGATGAAGAAGAATCAGATAATCAAGAAACTATGAATATAGAGATAATAGAAGAAGAAGATTTTGAAGTAGATAAAGCTATAAGAATGGCAGAAAAAATAAATAATAAAAACAAGAAAACAGTTTTTAGATGTAAAGGATGTAAGAAAGAAAAAATAAATTTTGAAATTGTAAAAGAACATTTTAAAACTTGTAGATCAAGACAAGATAATTATGGATACAGAAAACAAAAGGAAGAAGAAGAAGAAGAATCGGAAATAAGCGAAACTAGTTTAAGTATAAAAGAATTAATGGAAAGTGCCTCGAGTAGCTCGAGTCCATTCCAAAAAACTAACCAAATGCAACAAGTACAAACTACTACTGGTAATTTACCAAGATACAGGGTATATAGAGTAAATCCAGATATACAGACTGAAAATTTAAAACCAAAATGAAAAAGACAACCTATAGAGGAACCTATTCGACTCCAAGAAGGAGGGAATAAAGGGAAAATACTTAATATAGCAGCACATGATCCTCAATTATGGAATTCGGTTATAGATTTATGGAAAAGTATAGTAGTAGCAGATTATATACAAACAAACCAAGAAAATGATGCAGAAACCATGTATAGATACATGGAGACATTTTTAGGAGAATCAACAAAAGGATTATGGGAAGCATATAAAACAGAATTTCCTGAAGAATTTCAAGGAATGGTAAATATGGGACCAAATCCTTATAATTTTACAAATAAAATACATAGTTTAATAACAGGAGAAGACCCAAATAGTGGTTTAATAACTTTACAAAGAAATGCAGTAATAAAGTTAGAACAATTAAGTATAAGCAACTGGTTTAGTATAAAAGAATTCTTAAATGAATATTTTTATTATTGTAGCATAAGTGGAAATGCTTTTGATACAAATCTAGGAAAAAAGCTTTTTAATAAGCTACCAGGAGCATTAGGAAGAGAAATAGAAGAAAAATGGTATAAAAGAGAAGGAGTAATACAAAATCCAGAAGGAAAATGGTCAATAGGACAAAGAATACAACATATTATGTCCATATTACAAGAAAAATGTACAAATATACAAATACAAAAACAATTGAAACAAAATGAAACTAATTTTTGTAAAAGTATATATACAACTCAAAATTATGATAAAGAACAAATACCAAAAAGATATAAGAAAAAGAAAAATTATAAAAATGATTATTCAAGAAGAAAGTATTATTTAAGAAAATCAAGGGCAAGAAAACCTTATTTAGACAAATATAGACATGTAAGGAAATATAATACAAATAGAAATTATAAAAATAAATTAGAATGTTTTACTTGTGGAAGCAAGAACATTTGGCGAATACTTGTCCTAAAAGAAATAATAGTAGAACAAGAAATGCTCAATTAATAGAAGACTTTCAAGAAACTTTAATTAATGTAGATGAATACATGTTAGATAATGAAAGTATATACTCAATAGTAAGTATGGAGGTAAATGAAGAACAAAAGAAGGAATTTTCAGATTCTGAAGAAGATGATTTTATAAATAAAATAGGATTAGAACAATTAAATGTAGAAGATATAGAAAATCAAGAATTTGTGCTTATCAGAGTGGTAAGTATAAAGAAAAAGGAAATTTCAGTAGTATAGATGCAGAAATTTTAGCAGTAATATACGGGTTGGATAGTTTTAGATTATATATTTTAAATAAACCAGAAATTTTAATAAGAACAGATTGTGAAGCCATAATAAAGTTTTATCAAAAAATAAATGAGAAAAAGAGTAGTAAGCGAAGATGGTTAAATTTTTTAGATGCTACTTCTGTTTATAACATAAAGATAGAACATATATCAGGAAAATATAATAATTTAGCTGATCAATTGAGTAGAATTATTATGAAATAAACTAACTATTTTGTTACAGTATGAATGCAGATAAAGGCAAAGATAAGATGGAAGAATCTTCAGACAAATACAAAGACTTATATTTGAAGAGTTTATTACAAAATACCCAATATAAGCCTCAAGCTATGTTGGAAAACAAAACTTAGAAAGAATACATTTTGGGCCAGAAAGTATGTTAAATTATCCAACTTGTAACATGACTTTCAGACTCAAGCCAGAGACCAGGGTTGATAAACCACAAAAATGTTTGATAGACAATTTATGATATGGTAAATATATCCTTAACTTGTGAACATGATTTTGAACAAGGAAAAGGATTAGACAGTAACCAATGTTATATATGTCATTGGTATCCTGGAAGAAATAGAAGAGCAAAATGTAAAAAATGTTATATTGAAGGATGTTTACCATGTATAGAGAAAATAATAATAACAAAAGAAGATAAAACAAATATATACAATAAACCTATAGAAATTGGTAAAACAAATAAAATAATAGATTTAGAAGAAGAAATAAAAAAGCTAAAGAAAAGAGTAGAAAATTTAGAAATTAAAATAGAAAAAATCGATAAGGGAAAAGAAAAAATAGAAGAGGAATTAGAAAATGAACAATTAGAATCAGAAGACGAATTGATAAATACCCTTTCAAGTAATTTAATATGTAACGAAGATAAAAAGATAAGTACTATAAAAATTTTAGCAAGGATAAAAATTCAAGATTATGAAGTAGAAACTTTAGCATTGGTAGATTCAGGTTGTACAAAAAGTATTTTAAATAGGAAAATTATACCACCAAATTTAATTAAAGAATTACCAACTCCTCAAATATCCATGCAAATGGATGGATCTTATAATACATATAAACATTATGTGAATAAAGCAACCATAAGTTTTATGAATACTTGTACAGATTTTTACAAGCCAATATATAAATTAAAAAAAATTTGGGTAAGAGATCTAAATATAAAAGTAGACTTTGTATTAGGATTAGATTTCCTATTACATAATTATGGAAGTTGCTTATTAACTAGAGATGGAGTAATTCTATCTAAAAATATTACTCATACAGCAGTTGTGACCATACCTGTAGAAAACAAGTTTAGATATATTAAATCAAAAGAACAACAAGTAAAAGATAAATGTAACAAAGAAGATTGTAAATGTGATACATGTGATACTTGTGAAAAATTAAATGAAGAAGTAGAAATAATAGCAAATGAAGAAAATGAAAAGGAATATACATTAATACAAATAAATACAGAATTATATGATTTTAAGAAAGGAATACAAAAAATAGGAATAATAAAAGATCAAAAGGATTTAGAAAAAATAATACAAATTTTAGATGAACTAGAAATAATAGGAGAAAAACCCATAAAACATTGGGAAGCAAATAAAATAAAATGTAAATTAGACATAATAAACCCAGAATATATTGTAAAAACAGCCTCAATAGAATCAACAAATCAAGACTTAATAGAATTTGAAACCCAAATAAAAGAATTAATGAATTTAGGTGTAATAAGAAGATCTAAGTCAAAACACAGATCTGCAGCTTTTATGGTAAGAAATCATAGTGAAATAGTTAGAGGAAAAGCTAGAATGGTAATAAATTATAAAAGATTAAATGATAATACTAGAATGGATGGTTATAAATTACCAGATAAAACAGAACTAATAAATAGAATACAGGGAAGAAAAATATTTAGTAAATTTGATTGTAAATCAGGATACTGGCAAATAAAAATGGAGGAAGAAAGTATAGAATGGACAGCTTTTACTTGTCCAGAAGGACATTTCAAATGGCTGGTAATGCCTTTCGGATTAAAAACTGCTCCTCCAATATTCCAAAGAAAAATGGATAATATTTTTAGAGAATATAAAATTTTTATTATTGTTTATGTAGATGATATATTAATATTTAGTAAAAATATGAGAGAACATCTAGGGCATTTACAAAAAGCTTTTAAATTATTTGTAGAAAATGGGATACTCATAAGTAAAAAAAAATGGAATTATGCAAGACTCATATTAAATGTTTAGGAGTAATAATAGGTGAAGGAAAAATAAGCCTACAACCACATATAGCAAAAAAGATTTTGGAAATGCCAGACAGATTAGATAAGACAAAAGAATTACAAAATTTTTTAGGAATTTTAAATTATGCTAGAAATTTCATTAAAGATTTAGGAAAAGTGGCAGGACCTTTGTATTAAAAAACAGGGTCAAAAGGTCAAAAGACTTTTAATATAGAAGATATAAAATTAGTAAAGCAAATTAAAAGAAATGATAAAAGAAATTCCAGACCTTGCTTTACCTTTAGAAAATGATTATTTGATAGTAGAAACTGATGGAAGTTTAGAAGGATGGGGAGCTGTCCTGAAAACTAGACCAAATAAATATAGTAATAAAACTGAAGAAAGAATTTGTGCTTATCAGAGTGGTAAGTATGAAGAAAAAGGAAATTTTAGTAGTATAGATGCAGACCCTGTATTTTCAGTCTGTATATCTGGATTTACTCTATATACCCTGTATCTTGGTAAATTACCAGTAGTAGTTTGTACTTGTTGCATTTGGCTAGTTTTTTGGAATGGGCTCGAGCTACTCGAGGCACTTTCCATTAATTCTTTTATACTTAAACTAATTTCGCTTATTTCCGATTCTTCTTCTTCTTCTTTTGGTTTTCTGTATCCATAATTATCTTGTCTTAATCTACAAGTTTTAAAATGTTCTTTTACATTTTCAAATTTTATTTTTTCTTTCTTACATCCTTTACATCTAAAAACTGTTTTCTTGTTTTTATTATTTATTTTTTTCTGCCATTCTTATAGCTTTATCTACTTCAAAATCTTCTTCTTCTATTATCTCTATATTCATAGTTTCTTGATTATCTGATTCTTCTTCATCCATTTCTTTTTGATCTGTATAACTATAATCTGTGAATCTTATTGAAGTTTGTCCTTTACTATTAGTATACATTAGATGATCTTTTGGTTTACAATTAAATGTAGAAGATATAGAAAATCAAGATATGGTAAATATATCCTTAACTTGTGAACATGATTTTGAACAAGGAAATTGAGTATCCTTACACTTTTTGGCAAAGTGTCAGCCTAAACGGATTTGATTTGTCTTTACCAGTTACCGTTTGAACTATACTAGCTATATCTTGATCCGATATAATGGATTTCTTTACATTCATTGGGGAATGTACACCCATCTTATCCATTTTTATAGGAGATGGAGAACTCTGATTTTGACTTAATTGGTATAATTAATAGTAAAGAGTCTTTTCTTTTTCTTGTAGTAAATGGATTTTTTGTAATAACTTGTCTTTTTCTGTTTTGAGTCTCTCATTTTCACTATTCAGGCGTTTAAATGCCTCTGTCATTGTTGAACAATGATCACAAAAAATAACTTTATCTGTGTCTTTTTGTATTCGGTATTGAGGAATATTTGTATTTTGTTGTCTGATAGAGGGAGTGATATAGAAATTGAGACCTAATTCTCCTCTGGCAAAATCAAGAGCTTCAGTTAAATCATTGAAGCCTTTGAATAAAGGGACAGGAGTATGTTTTATAGCATCAACAACTTCTATCCAAGTCTGTAAAACACCTTGTCTTTGTCCTTTGATCACTGCATAAAACTTAAATCTTTTGTCTAAATTTTTGTCAGTAAAATAATGGCTTAATGCATTTAAGGTAGAAATAAAATAACTGTTATTTCTAGGATGCTTATTATAAGCTATCCATAAATTGTCTATCAAACATTTCTATGGTTTATCAACCCTGGTCTCTGGCTTGAGTCTGAAAGTCATGTTACAAGTTGGATAATTTAACATACTTTCTGGCCCAAAATGTATTCTTTCTAAGTTTTGTTTTTCCAACATAGCTTGAGACTTATATTGGGTATTTTGTAATAAACTCTTCAAATATAAGTCTTTGTATTTGTCTGAAGATTCTTCCATCTTATCTTTGCCTTTATCTGCATTCATACTGTAACAAAATAGTTAGTTTATTTCATAATAATTCTACTCAATTGATCAGCTAAATTATTATCTTTTCCTGATATATGTTCTATCTTTATGTTATAAACAGAAGTAGCATCTAAAAAATTTAACCATCTTCGCTTACTACTCTTTTTCTCATTTATTTTTTGATAAAACTTTACTATGGCTTCACAATCTATTCTTATTAAAATTTCTGGTTTATTTAAAATATATAATCTAAAACTATCCAACCCGTATATTACTGCTAAAATTTCTGCATCTATACTACTAAAATTTCCTTTTTCTTTATACTTACCACTCTGATAAGCACAAATTCTTTCTTCAGTTTTATTACTATATTTATTTGGTCTAGTTTTCAGGACAGCTCCCCATCCTTCTAAACTTCCATCAGTTTCTACTATCAAATAATCATTTTCTAAAGGTAAAGCAAGGTCTGGAATTTCTTTTATCATTTCTTTTAATTTGCTTTACTAATTTTATATCTTCTATATTAAAAGTCTTTTGACCTTTTGACCCTGTTTTTTAATACAAAGGTCCTGCCACTTTTCCTAAATCTTTAATGAAATTTCTAGCATAATTTAAAATTCCTAAAAAATTTTGTAATTCTTTTGTCTTATCTAATCTGTCTGGCATTTCCAAAATCTTTTTTGCTATATGTGGTTGTAGGCTTATTTTTCCTTCACCTATTATTACTCCTAAAAATTTAATATGAGTCTTGCATAATTCCATTTTTTTTTTACTTATGATTATCCCATTTTCTACAAATAATTTAAAAGCTTTTTGTAAATGCCCTAGATGTTCTCTCATATTTTTACTAAATATTAATATATCATCTACATAAACAATAATAAAATTTTTATATTCTCTAAAAATATTATCTATTTTTCTTTGGAATATTGGAGGAACAGTTTTTAATCCGAAAGGCATTACAGCCATTCGAAATGTCCTTCTGGACAAGTAAAAGCTGTCCATTCTATACTTTCTTCCTCCATTTTTATTTGCCAGTATCCTGATTTACAATCAAATTTACTAAATATTTTTCTTCCCTGTATTCTATTTATTAGTTCTGTTTTATCTGGTAATTTATAACCATCCATTCTAGTATTATCATTTAATCTTTTATAATTTATTACCATTCTAGCTTTTCCTCTAACTATTTCACTATGATTTTTTACCATAAAAGCTGCAGATCTGTGTTTTGATTTAGATCTTCTTATTACACCTAAATTCATTAATTCTTTTATTTGGGTTTCAAATTCTATTAAACCAGTTAGACTACAACTGTGGTCCCCTGCATCTCCACCAAATCTAGGAGAAACAGTACAAATAGAACAAGATAAAATATTAAAGACTTTAGAAAACGTAAAAGATCTGCAAATAAAACAAAATAAATTATTAGAAAAAATAGATAACAATTAAGAATATTTAAAAGTTCAACAAGCAGATATAGACAGAAAAATACAAAGTCAGAGTAATCAAGAAAGTAATCTTAAAGAAGATTTAGGAATAAATAAAAATAATTTCAAAAAAGAATTTAAAGATTTAAAAGAAGACATAGTATTAATAAAAAATATAGTTCTTTCATGAACAATCCTCTTTACATAGAAATATTAAGAAAATCAGCAGAAGAAATAGGGCCAAGCCCTGAAGGATTGTCAAATCATCAGCCTTTGGGCAAAGCAGACGGTACTACAATAAAACAAAATAATATAATAATTTTATTATTACTAGAGTTAAATAATAAATTAGATAAAATTATCAAAGAACAAGTGAAAGAACAGAAAAAAGTAATACAAGAAAATAATATAGACGAATTAATAGAACAATTAAAAAGAATAGAAATAACTCCTCAAAAAGAAAGACAAGTAAATATAAAAAAACAATGGAAATTTTTCCGTTTAAAAGAAGAACAGACAGAGCAAGATCAAGTTTCTCCCAAGACAGTTTAAGGGGAGGAATATTGGCAAAAATTTTAGACTCTTCAAAGAATAAACCAAGTAGTAGTCAACAATTAGAAGAAGTAATAGATGTAGATAGAGATATTCAGATTTTTCAACAAAATAGATTAAAATTGTTAAACCAAAAATACTATATAACACATGATTTTTTACAGGACATGCCCAATTATATAAACATTATAGAGAAGAACAACTATGTGTAATAGGGAAAGAAAATACAAGTTTAAATCTAATAAGCCCAGAATCTTTAAGACAAATAAAGAATTCAAATATGAATCTAATGCACATGGGATTAATAGTAATAGGATTAAAAGGTTTAACCAGAAAGAATTTAGGAACAAAAGTATAAAAAGTCAATAATAGGATTAACTGAAGTAGATATGACAAATAATGGAGGGCTTTTCTATTGTTGCCCAGATTTCATGGTAAGTTCTTCTTATTTTGCAAATAATATTAAAATAGGCATACAGACTAAAGGATACGAAAAGATGATAGGAGGAAATAATTTATTAATATGCATAGGATTTATAGTAAAACTTGCTACAAATAGTAATACAAAATTTAAAATAAAAGTGGAAGATGTAGTAGGATTAATGGGAGACAAATGTATAAAAGTAATGAAACCTTTAAAAATAGACTCAGAAGAATATGCTGGGTTAGATGGAATTTAGAAAATTTAAGTAAAAAAGAAATTTTAAAACATATATATATATATATATATAAGTTTTCATTAAAAAAATAAAATTAAAATAGTATTTAAATTAAACGTGCAAAAAAAAACTGATAATCCAATTAAATACTTTTATTTTTCAATTTTATCCTTAATCTAAATTAATTATTATTGTCCATCACAACTTAAATAAACAGTTTTAAAACCTCCCACTACCTTCCCACTTCTAAACAAATTGTTATTTTTCATTAATTTTTTTAAAAAAATATGTATTTCTCAATTATCGTGCAAAAAGAATAACTGAGTATTCAACTACATAGTTTTCTTTTTCATTTTTTCTTCTAATAATACAATTATTGTAAATTCACTTAAAAAAATATATTTTTAAAAATTTTAATTACAGTCTCTATTCTAAACAAATTGTAAAGAATTTCATTGATCTATTATTTTTTTTTAAAAAAAACAATAAATTAAAGGCATTGTATTAGAGAGTATGTTATACTTTTTCTTTATCAATTTTTCCACAAGAAAAAAAAAGGATTAGATAATAAAATAAATAATCCGTTTTAAAACATGAATTGATGAAGCAGTAGTCATATACAATGTTAAAATTAATATTGAATGACTTTGTTATGTGATTTGAGTGAGGGATTTTGTTTAGTTTAATTTTGAATTAATAATTTTATACGGCTATGGCATTATATGATGTAATGTATAATTATTATATTATTTCTCCGCTATTTTAGTCTGTTATGAAATTTCATTAACATCTCTATAAAATTCATATCTTTTTAAATATAGTTCAAATCAAAATTTAAAATATCTAATAAACACTTTCAGAAAATATTAAATAGCGTTTGTTAAAACTAGGATTATTTTTACCTTTAAATCATTTTTTCTATTATAAATAGTAAAGAATATTTTGAATAAAACATATGTTAAATGTATCAACATGTCAATTAATCTTATGATATTAAATATTTCATGTGAAATGTTAGAATTAATTAGTTGTTAACATAAATTTTTTTTCAAACGGCATAAAAAGAATGAAGGACAAACACGTAAAAATGTTTGAAGTTTTTTATGTTTGATCAAAATAAAATAATCATAAAATTAATATTATTTTTTGAAAAATTTCAAAATAATATATTATAAAATTAAAAGCATAGCTAATACAACTATAGAAATTATATTTAAATAGTATAAAATTAAATTGCACACGAATAATATTAATTTAATATGCTCAAATAAATAAGCTAATAATTTCTATTATTACTCCCCCGTCCATATTAGTTAATTATTTTCATAAGAAAATATGTTTACTAATTCACTCCTTAAAAATTTTCTTGGGAATTTTACAAACAAATATGAACACTTTCAAAAAGAATTATTTGCAAGGATAGTATAAGAAAAATTTAATTAATTCTTTATTGATTTAGTAACAACTAATATGAGATGGAGGGAGTATTATTTAAATATATTACTGAGTGAACAGTAATTCTTATAAGTTATTTTTAATTATAAAATTATTATATTTTAAATATCCGTGCAACGCGAGTAGTATACTAGTATATAATAAAAAACAAAACATAAAATATAAGGGAAAAAAACCCTACCCACGCAACTGCCCCTCTGTTCTTCGCCTCTCCCATCCCATTTTCTTCTCTTCTTCCTCCCCTCATCCACCTCTCTCACCTTCTCCACAATCATAGACTTCTCAACCAAGAAAAATATGTATTCTTATCCCCCGTTGCTTTGATTTCAAATAAAATCGACTAGAGTTTAAACTAAAAATTCAGAAAAAACATCAAGTAATTATGCTAGTGGATCAAATTGGAGGAATCTAAATAAATTCTTATCCCTATGTTCCTCTTAAAAAATGTATCTTTATGTGTGTATTTATGTTTTTATGAAGAAAATGTAATTTACAATGATAATTAAATAGGCGATGAACAGGGATTTTGGGTGTCGTTAGTGTCCTTGTAAATTTTTTAGTGATTGTGTTTTATTTTTACTGAGAATAGATGTGAAAATAGGAGAATTTAAGAAAGAAATATTGAAAGAGATAATGGTGGGAATGGCAGAGATTAATTTTCTTCAGGAGAAGACGAAAGGTTGTTTATGTTTTCCCTTTGATTTTTTTCATCTTTTCTCCTTTTTTTTTTTCTTTAATTTTAGTTATATTTTAAATAAAAATTGCCAGTCCACGCGCTTAATAAACGTGCAATCACGTACTTTGTCCATGATGCCACATCAATTTGGTCAATGGTCGGAGGGGTTTAAAAAGTAGTGTTTCGTCGAATTTAAGTGTTCATTTGACAAAATAGTGAATAGAAGGATCCAATTGACAAACGAAGCCAACTACAAGGGTCTCTCAGATCATTCCGCCATTTTAGTTTGAAGACTTGAATGACATCTTATACTCATTTCTCTATGTTAGTCACATCATTTTCTATAATTAGTCAGCAACTTCGAAAGAATTGACATGAGAAGCCATCTAGACGATTGATACTATGATGTGTTGGTGTATATGTTGCACCAACATAATGTTTCAATATTTTTCGAGAAGATGGTGCACGAGATTGAAATATAGAAAAGTCTTTGGATTGATGTTCTTATTAGTGAAAGTTAATATGGGATGTACTTTTTTTTCTTCATAAAATTTTGTCTCATTAATTTTTCTTGTAAGGTTTTTAATGAGGTGGCCAATGTGTACTCTTTTTTTTTCACTAAAATTTTTTGCACTTAATCTTTTTCGTAAAGTTTTAACGAGACACATTAATATTGATGTCAATACGTCTAAATTTGACGAGAATTTTGGGGTGTGTTTCGGTCATGTTACAAGGTCGGGGGTGTTTTTAGGTTTATTTAGTCAGTAAAGGGGTGTTTTTATAGCTGTCAATAGTTTGAGGATGAACTAATAATTCGTGCCAAGTTTAGGCGTGTTTTCAATACTTTTCTCATTAAGTAATAATAAAGACATTTCTGGACCAAACTATTAACTCAAGATATTTTTATTTAATTTCGCATAATTTAAAAACATTTTAAAATATTTTTTGCATATTAGATTTCTTTTCTGAACAATTATTGTACAACAATAGTATTCTCGACATCTAGAGTGTTATTTCATGCTTAATTACTTGGCACATTTGATATCTATGTCGTATACGCATCAACTTGGAGTCATATCACGCAATGGACGAAGTCTTGGAGATACCATCATTATCAATGGCCATTGGGAATATCTACATATCATTCAAAGAAGCTGATAGTATTAGGAAAAATAAAAGAATTTTGCACCCTAAAATTGTGGTGAAGAAGAGGAAAGAGAAAAGAGATAAATAGGAAAAGGGGAAATAAATGAAAAGTAAAAGGAATTTTGAATTTCAAATATAACCGTCCCAATATTTAACTGAATTATTTTTCTTTTTGGCTTGTCCTAGAAAGACTGTCTTTTTCTATAATCAATAAGTTTTACAAAATTTAAGAGGTTTGACAAAGAAAAAAACAAATCACTTTATTTTCAAAGTTGGAGTTGATTATACTTTTTGCAAAGAATATTTAGAATTTGAATAATTTTTTATTAAATTTTTAAACACTAATAAAATTACTCAACTTGACTACTTTACCTGAAACATACGATAAAAAATGGATGCTATAAAAAATATATCTCAAAAAAGATAGTCACATAATGTATAGATTAGATCTCATATACGAGCTACTACAAATTATTGCAAATATTTTTCACTTTATTTGAAATTTTGAAGTTGAAGTTGGAAGGTGATTATAGTTTTTGCAAATAATATTTGGTTGTTTGAATGTATTTCTACCTAAAAAAAAAATGAAATATGATTTAAATATAACATATAATTTAAATGGAGTTATTTTCATAAAAATAAAATTAAAGTAAATTTAAACAGTGAAGGGTATTTTTTCAAAATTTTAAATACAACTTCAAATTATATTTGAAAGTTCATGGCTAATACATAAATTTTAAGCTAAAGTGAAACAAAAAGATTTTTTAAGAAAAAGTCAAAAATTTCTATGACCAAAATCCATTTTAATTTTTTTTTTCCTTTAAGGCACTTCAGATAGAAAAGTTACTAATGTTCAATTTTCTGTAATGTCATTGTTGAGGGAGATGTTACTTCTGCTGGGATTTTTTAAAAATAATAGGAGGTACTCGCTCCGCTTTAATTTATATAATATAATTTAATTGAATACGAAATTTAAAAAATAATATAAAGTAATTAGCTTACAATAAATATAGTTATGTTTTTATTTACATAAAAAAAATAGATAAAAATCGTAGAAAATATATACTGACTATGTAATGTAACTTGCTAAAAGTCATATAAAATATACACTAATTATACAATATATCTCACCTATACATGAGTAATACACAGACTATACATTATATACCTTCAAAAAGCTGAATATAGTTCAACTATAGGAAAAACTACATAATTAAACATACATCCCTACTGTATCTGCTAATCAAATCTATACTTTTAAATAATTATTTATTATTCCACAATTTAATAATTATGTATCAGATTTAGAATTAGATATATTGAGATATATTACTCCTAAAAGATGGCCTAAAATAGAGCTTTATCCACTTAATTATCTCCCTAATTTACTCTCTCACTCCAAATTATCTCTCTCTCTCTCTCATAATTTTTCCCTCTCACAATTATCACCCAATTTTCTCTCCTCCTTCTCCTTCTCATGGTCTTCTCGGTCAAAGTTCATTCATTTAGGATTTTTAAAATCTATTTTGATGGCTAAAAATTCTTCAACCAAGAGTATTGTTAAAAGAGATGCAACATACGACCATAAATATATCAAAAATAGATCTTCTTCTTTGATATTTGAGTGAAATTGAGGATTTTGTTAACATTTTTCAAAATTATTAGTTCAGTAAGTAATGTGGACATTCGGATGAAATTGTGGATTTCGTTAAATAGTTGTCATTCTGTGATTCCAATAAATGAGCTAATAAATTTAATTGAAAAAAAATAAGTCCCGTAAATCATATTATAAGAAAATTAAGTTGGAACATGAAGATTTAACATCGTAGAGGTAAACATGACTTTTTTAGAGTATAATAGCAAATATGATCTTAAAGTTGAAAGAAAAGGGCAAATATATTGAAGACACAGGGATTTAACATCGTAGGGATAAATATGAGCCTTTTTTAGAGTACAGGGGCAAATATGACCCTAATGTTGAATGAAAAGGGCAAATATGTTTGAAAAAGTATAAAGAAGGGCAAATATGACTTATTTGTGAGAGTACAAGGACAAATGTGACCCTTTTTCGTAAGATATTTACCAAAAAAAAGACTTTTTTTTTTAACGAAATAAAAAATAATAAGTCATATAAAATAAAACAGTGGGAGTAAAGAATTACTAAAAAACATAAATGTGTACATATGTTTTTTTAGTAATTTTTTGCTCCATCAATTTTAATTTATATGATTTATTTGTATTTTTAATTTGTTAAAAATAATAATTTTTTTTATTCAACAAATATTCAATGAGACTATCAATATTTTACATTGTTGAGCCCCATTTATTTTGTAAAATATCTATAAAAATATACTCCTTTTAAGGTTAATTTGAAATATCCCCAAATCTTTTTATATTTTTAAAATTTCGTATTCAATTAAATTATATCACATAGATTAAAGCGGAGCAAGTACCTCCTATTTTTTAAAAAATTCTAATAGAAGTAACATCTATCATGCCCCGAGCCTACATCCTGGATGTGGCCGGTGCTCGAGAACCATTTCTAGTCCCCAAGCGAACCCTTGGCCTGGCTGACTACTTAGCGGAAGACTTACTTAAGCGATAATAGGCTTAGAAATATAATTTAGAACATTCAAACTCAAAGCAAATACTTAACTCAAACTGTTTGTAAAATACTCAATAAATAGGTATATTAGTTTGCAAAACATCTCGAGGAAAAATAAATACTGAGAGACTCCTCAACTCTATCTATCTATGAAGCCTCTATAGTTCAACATGGATGCCGGGACAAGACCCACGACACCCTAAACTGACTAAACTAAAAATAAAAGTGGAGTCCTTCAAAATGCAAGGAGGCTCACCAACAGCTAACTAAAGTGCAAAGTGATCTCAATGAAGCGCCTGTTGATGATCATGAACACATGTATCTGCATCATAGAAAGATGCAGGTCGAATGTACATGTAATAAAGCTGAATGAATGAATGACTGAACTGATAAGGCTGGAAGAATACTCACCTCAACTCAACTCAATACAAAGCAATAATAAGAGATGAAATATTTAAAGCTTCATAAATAAAAGATGCTAACTCAAGGATATATATAAAAATACAATAAATTACTCTTTACTCTTATTTGGGAGATTCTCTAACCGACAACTATCACTATGAGCTATGTGAAGATACAACGTCTCGCTCACGCTGCCAAACTTTCCTATACCTTGCCGGGGTACAGAACACCTCAACTAAGCGGATCCACTAAAGCTTTGCTAAAAAGCAATAAGAAATCATCTAAAAAGTATGATCCTTTACCTATGTTGGCTACATGGTTTATGAGGAATGTGAGTTGTCTGAACTCATCCCCATATCGGTGCTCAATACTACTCCTAATAAATATATACTCATGCTCAAATGTATAAAAGATACTCTTTCTCAATTTGAGGTAATTGCTCAAAATATCCTCTTGAAAGAGGTAACTGCTCTGAAATAACTCTAAACTCATTACTCGTTTAGAAATCAAAATTTCTCTTTTCTCAATGTAAAAATGATAAATTTGGGAATCAATAGTTCCCTTAAACTTCATTCAAAATGTTTCTTTAAACTTTCCTCAAAACTCCTCTTTACTTTCTTAGAAAATCAATTTAAGATAGTTGTTCGGTTGAAAAGATTCTCAACAATAACTCAATGATTACTCAAATAATAGGGTTCATGCTGAAAAATAGACATGAACAATCAACTCAAGAATCTCAATGCATAATATGTAGCAACTCAAAAATTAGGAATAGCAATTCAAAATTCAACAACAACTCATTTGAAGAATATTCAAAACTAACGATAGAACCCTAGATTACTCTTTTACTGATAGAAAGTAGATGTAGGGCGTGAGGACGAACTCAACCCATCACTATGATAGCCTTACATACCTGGGAAGAATAAAGTTCTCGGCAAAATCGATGAAATTTGAAGAATGCTTGAAACCGTAGCTTTTCTCCTCTAGGAACCTTGCTCTGAATCTTCTAACTGTTAAAGAACGTAAAAGAATGTTTTAACACTGTTTAGACCCTTAATCAGGTAGAAAAGGGTTGGGATTTAGGTTTAGAAGGGATGGATAAAGTTTGAAATACCCTTAATTAAAACTGCTGGAGTGACCTACGGTTTGGACCAACGATTCGTAGGAATTTCTATGGCCTGTACTGGTCAACCATAGAACCAACTTCAGAAATCCAAGAATTTGGCCAACTTCCTACGGGTCCCTTCTACAGTCCGTAGGATCCTCTCGTAAAACTCAATTTCAACCTCGAAATTTAACTAAGTCTGGACCACTTCTACGGAACCCATCTACGGCCCGTAGAACTAATGACGGTCCGTACTATCAACTCGTAAACTCAACTTCAGAAACTTAAATTTCTCCAAACTCAACTTGGTTTCTACTGTTGCCTTCTTACGGTCCGTAGAACCTCTTACATTACGTAGGTGGCTTCTGTAGAATCAGTACTCAACAATTTATTTTCTGCAACTTTTCCCATCACGAGTCCAAGGGTGTTACATTATCTACCCTTGGGAATATTCTTCCTCGGATGAGATCATACTAAGCATGAAAGGGGTGGGGGAAAAGTCTAACAACCCAACACAAGGCATAATTTATACAAATGCATAAACTCAACATATCAAACTGAATGAGTACATTACAAAGAGGTAGTACCTTGGTCTGAGACTGATTCGGAGGGGAAAAGATGAGGGTATCTCTTTTTCATATCTTCCTCGGCTTCCCATGTAGCCTCTTCAACAGATTGATTCCTCCACAAGACTTTGATCGATGCAACCTCTTTGGTTCTCAACTTGCGAATCTGACGATCAAGAATCTGAATGGGAATCTCCTCATAAGATAGGCTATCCTTGATACCAATATTCTCGGTAGGTACAATAAGTGAAGAATCACCCAAAAACTTCTTTAGCATAGAGATGTAAAATACTGGATGGACTGCTGCTAACTTTGGCGGTAGCTCCAGCTCATAAGCTACATTACCAACTCTCTTAGATATCCTGTAAGGACCAATATATCTGGGACTGAGCTTCCCTTTCTTACCAAACTTCATAACACCCTTCATGGGTGAAACCTTCAAATAGACCCACCCAATCATTAACCTCGAACTCCAAATCTCTTCTCCTAACATCTGTATAGGATTTCTGACGGCTCTACTCTGTTTTCAACCTCTCTTGGATTATTTTAACCTTCTCCATTGATTGATGAACTACATCTGGTCCTATCAACTCAGCTTAACCAACCTCAAACCAACTAATAGGAGATCTACACCTTCTCCCATAAAGAGCCTCATAAGGAGCCATTTGAATACTTGAGTGATAGTTGTTACTGTATGCATACTCTATAAGAGGCAAGTGGTCATCCCAGTTCCCTTTGAAATCCAACACACATGCTCTTAACATATCCTCTAAGGTCTAAATAGTGTGCTCTGCTTGACCATCTATCAGAGGTACTACTTTTCATCCCAAACCTTCTGAAATGACTTCCAAAACTGAGCAGTGAATTGTGCACCCCTATCTGAAATGATGGACAACGGGACACTGTGAAGTCGGACTATCTCACGGATGTATAGACTGGCATAATCTTCTGCTGAATTGGTAGTCTTTATCGGCAAGAAATGGGCTGATTTAGTCATCCGATCTACAGTCACCCAAATCGAATCATGCAGCTTGCGAGATTGCGGCAAGCCAGTAATGAAGTCCATATTAATCATCTCCCACTTCCATTATGGAAAGGGTATATTCTGAGCTACACCAGATGGACTTTGATGCTCAGCCTTGACTTGCTGGCAATTTGGGCACTTAGCAACAAACTCGGCAATACACATCTTCATACTATTCTATCAATAGATTTCTCTTAAGTCACGGTACATCTTTGTGGAACTCAGATGGATCGAATATCTGGAACTATGAGCTTCTTCCATGATCCTCTCTTGGAGATCATCCATCTTTGGAACACATAACCTTCCTTGATATCTCAACAAACCATTTTCCCCTTGTTCAAAAGTCATCACCTTCTTCTTATGAACATTTGCCTTTAGTTTAAGTAAGAAGGGGTCTTTGTCTTTTTTCTCCTTCACTTCTGACACTAATGATGATTCAGCCCCATTCATCACGACAACTCCACCTTCACTGGAATCTAACAAATGGACTCCCAAACGTTCAAGTCTGTGAACTTCCGTAGCCAATTCTTTCTTGCCTTTCTCAACATGAGCAGTACTCTCCATAGACAACCTGCTCAAAGCATCAGCAACAACATTAGCCTTACCTGGGTGATAGAGGATACTCATATCCTAATCCTTGAGCAACTATAACCACCTCCTTTGTATGAGATTGAGCTCTTTTTGACTGAAAATATACTGGACACTCTTATGGTCTGTGAACACATCCACATGAATACCATAGAGATAGTGACAACATATTTTGAGAGCAAAAACCACTGTTGCCAACTCGAGATCATGAGTCTGGTAGTTCCTCTCGTGAATCTTAAGTTTCTAGAGGCATAGGCTATAACCTTACCATTCTGCATCAACACACAACATAGACCCACTCTGGATGCATCACAATAGACAACAAAATCCTCTATACCTTGTGGTAGGGTCAACATTGGAGCAGTAGTTAACCGAGTTTTCAATTCCTGAAAGCTCTGCTCACAAGCTTCAGACCATTGAAACTTAGTTGTTTTCTGAGTGAACTTAGTCAACGGGGATGAAATAGATGAAAAACCCTCGACGAACCTTCTGTAGTAACCAACCAACCCTAAGAAACTCCTTATATCAGTTGGAGAGGTGGGTCTGGGCCAATTCTGTACTGCCTCAATCTTCTGAGTGTCGACTCGAATTCCTTCACCAGACATAATGTGGCCTAAGAACGCCATGGATTTGAGCCAGAACTCACACTTAGAAAACTTGGCATATAACTCTTGATCTTTGAGAGTTTGGAGGACTATCCTGAGATGATTGGCATGATCCTCCTCATTCCTTGAGTAGATCATAATGTCGTCGATGAATACAATAATAAACATATACAGATACTGCTTAAATACTTTGTTCATGAGATCCATGAATGCTGCAAGAGCGTTAGTCAAACCAAAGGACATAACACAGAACTCATAATGACCATAACGAGTCCTGAATGCTGTCTTCGGGATATCACTTTCTCTCACTTTCAACTGATGATAGCTAGATCTGAGGTCTATCTTAGAGAAACAAGTGGCACCCTAAAGTTGGTGGAAAAGGTCATCAATTCTCGGAAGGGGATACTTATTTTTATGGTGACCTTGTTCAACTTGCGATAATCGATACACATCCTAAGGAAACCATCTTTCTTTCTCACGAATAAGATCAGGAGCACCCCAATGTGAGACACTTGGTTGGATAAAAACCTTATCAAGAAGATCTCTCAACTGCTCTTTTAACTCTTTTAACTCAGCTGGCGCCATTCTATATGGCGAAATAGAAATGGGTTGAGTATCAGGAAAAATATCTATTCCGAAATCTATTTCTCTCTAAGGAGGGATTCCGGGAAGATCGTCTGAAAAGACCTCTGGAAACTCACTCACAACTGGAACTGGCTGAATAGGCGATGTCTCAACATTAAATTCATTTACTCGAACTAAGTGATAGATGCACCTCTTAGAAACTAAATTTCTGGCCTTAAGGTATGAAATGAAACGACCTTTAGGCACTGCTGAACTACTCCTCCACTCTAAAATTGGCTCATTAGAAAACTGAAACTTGACTACTCGGGTTCTACAATTGATTGAGGTAGAACAAGCATGAAGCCAGTCCATAACTAGAATGACATCAAAATCCACCATGTCTAGCTCAACTAAGCCAGCCATGATGTCTTTGTGATAGACAAAGATGGTACAATCATGATAGACTCTTTTTGCTAAAATAGACTCACCAATAGGTGTGGAAACACTGAAGGGTTCAAGAAGTTGTTCGGGGGAAATGCCGAACCTCATGGCTAATAAGGAGTCACAAAAGACAAACTTGCACCTGGATCAAGTAAGGCATAAACATCAATAGAAAATACCTTAAGCATACCAGTGACAACATCCAGCGAGTTCTCCTGATCTTGGCGACTAGCCATAGCATACAGACTGTTTGCTCCTCCGCCTGTCCCTTAAGTAGCTCCTTTCGGAGCAGCTCTGTCTGCTGGAGCCACTGAAGAAGATTGGGCTCTGTTTCCCCCATTACCCTACCTGTTCTTAGGGCACTCTCTCATAAAATGATCCACCTGACCACACTTGAAGCAGCCATTGGAGCCATCAGGACACGCTCCTGGTGGTTCCTACCACACTTAGCACATGTTGGGGTCCAAGTAGCCTATTATGCCATACTACCTTGAGACTGAGTAGGTTGAGCTCTAAAATTTTGATTTCGGTGGTCATTCTTGTTCTTTGGTGCATGTGCTCTAGCTGATTTTGGAGCAGGTCTAGATGATCTCTGTTGAAATGATGAACGATTCCCATTCCTAGGCTTTTGCTGGCCAGTCTCATGACTAACTGTCTTGGCCCTCTTGTTGTGAAAATCTTCTCTGTCCTTTAACTTATCTTTTTCATCCTCCTGCACATGAATCATGAGTCTGACTATGTCCATGTCCCCTATCAACATGGCTGTCTTACCTTCCTTACTTGATAAGCGGGATAGCTCGGACACGAACTGTAATGACCCTCCAAGTCATTTATGTGTTAATGCTTTCTTTCTATCATTAGAGCATTCCTGTAGTGATCCCAAGTCATTTATGACTTGCTGACACTGACTGTTCGGTTGCCTGGTCGTTCGTTTAGGTTTTATGCCTGTTTTCCTGTTTTGGAGCTTTTGAACCTTGAAAAGTTGATTTCGGTCATAACTTCAGGTAAATTACCTCAGATGAGAATTCTGACGATTCCATCAGCTCTGGAGCGGCCAAATTAGGCTAGAAGCATGGTTCGCCCGAGTCTCGGGGTTTTCGGTGTGATTTTAGGACCAGATAGCTCTTTAGTCTTTGAAATTTGGCTTAAGGTTGACTTCGGTCAACATTCTTGGTAAACGTGCTCGGATGAAAATTCTGACAGAGCAGTTAGTTTCGTAATATCGAGTTTAGTCTAGAACGACCTTTCCAGAATCTCAGGGAGCTTCCGATCTAATTTTGAGGCCTTCGGTAGAAATTGGCAAAAATGGCATAATGGGTGTGGGACCCACTTTTTGTCGAAACAACCTCGTATGAAAATTTCAACTGCGCCATTGAGTCTGGAATGTCGAATTTAATGGGGTAGCATATCTGGTTTATTTTTATCGGGTCCCGAACGAATTTCGAGGGTGGGCCATTCGAAGACTTTGAAAGATAGAAAAAAATCTGGTTGCTGGTGCAGACCTTTAGCGACCAGAATTTAGACTTTTAGCGACCAGTTTCGGGTTTTATAACCCAAAAAATTTCAGCTTTCAGCTTTCATTTTCAAATGGTGATTTCTCCCTCATCCGAGCTCTGATTTGAGTGATTCAAAGTCCTGTATGATCGTGAGATTGTGGCTACGTGGTGGAGTGATTGGATTGTGTTGGTGAACCCTCGTTTGAGGTGAAATTCAGCTTGAAGCTGCTGCCATCATGTTATGATTTCTTCTTCATTTTAAACTTTGATATCTCAAGTTCTAGAGCTCCATTTTGGGTGATTCGAAGTCCCACGTGTTTGAATTTTCGTTGGCTTCGTGGGTTTTAGGTTGGGGGTCATTGGGTGCTCCTCTTTTTACATGAAATTGAGGGTAAGTCTCTATTTGGCTTATTTTTTGTTAAGTTTTGTAAATTGTTGTTGTTAGTTGTTAGGAGCGGATCCGACCCCTACTGAGCGATGTAATTTAGGATTAGTGTTGGGGGAAAGATTTGAGACCTTTTGACATAGTCAATTCAAGAAAATCCAGAGCAGGTCCCACTTTGCCCGATTTTGATCCAAAAATTGGCCTGTCTCCGAATTTATTGATTTTGGTGTCTAAACTACCGTATTGACACTGTTATTCTATTTTTGGTAGCTTGGTAGCAGTTTGAGGTCGTTCGAAAGGGGAAATCTCCAATTGAGTGACTTGGAGCGCGCGTGATTGGCTTTTTGGTAAGTTACGACTTCCCTTTTTCTAGACTGAGCCTGATTGTGTAAATGCTGGTTGATATTTGTGAATCTGGGGTGGTTAGTTAGTATTGTTTCCCTTGTTCCCCGATTTCCTCAGTTTAGAGTTGACTGTTGGGTTGTTATGAGCTAGTACCATGCGATAGGTTGGGCTGTTGATTTGATTTGCTGATATGCATGCTGTGGGGTATCTGTTGATGGTTATCTGATGTTGCATGAGTGGGTCCGGGTGAATCTGTTTGATGATTGACTGATTATTGTGATTCTGCCTTAGAATAGGCTGTGATATTATTGATATAGTCCCATGTACTTGGTTGACTTGAGTATGTATCCGACGTCGTTTCAGATGAACTAGATCCTTGTAGACTGATATAGCAGACTTGGGTCAAATTATGAGCCTTAGTATGGGCATTTTCGTGGCTTTCGAACCTTCTGATTCTTTGCCCCTTATCGCTGCGATTCTTGGGATGCTGTCGAAAGATGACATTGTTGCACCGATTATCCGCTGGAGTGTGTTAGGCTGGGAGCCTTCGGTTGGTATATATGTGGGGGCGGCAGCCCGTGATGTTTAGTCTATTGGTGCATTGTTGTTGTGGCTTATCTGGTTCGTGATGGCTAGCTCCAGTACGCGGCTGACGTTACTCGGTTATCACTCAGGATTTCCAGCGATAGGCTGACGAGGGTAGGCTACCCACTCCAGTCCGCAGCTGACGTTACACGATTGCAGCCCGTTATTTCCAATGCGAGTCCGTGGAGCATAGGCTACTAGTCCCAGCTATGCGACCGACGAATCTGGTGGAACCAGTATTTCCAGCGTTAGACTGTCGAGTCTGGGCTGTTTGTGCCGATACTGAGGTTGCCCGGTTAGAGTCTGGCATTTCCAGCTCGTGACTGATGACTGAGCTGGGCTCTGATATTTATGACTGAGCTGGGCTCTGATATTTATGACTGAGTTGGGCTCTGATATTTATGACTGAGATGGGCTCTGATATTTATGACTTAGCGAGGCTCTGATGGTAATGATTGGGCGGGGCCCTGGTGTTGTTTTGGAGTTGGTTATTCCTTCGTTTCTGTAGAATAGCTCTTCTGTGTACCTGTCGAACTTATGGGGGTCTGTTCAGGTTTTATTTAAACTTGCGCACGAGTGTGCCCAGCGGGCCTTATGGGCGGCTCAGCTGGGTTTATTTTAGTTATTTCTTTGTGATTCCTTTCAGCTTTTCTGTTTCCTATTCTGTTGACCTCTGTTTGTGCTGATTCTATCTTGTCTGCATGTTTTTACCCTTCTTGCTCAGTCAGCCTATGATGCCTACTGGGTACCTGTTGTTTTGGTACTCATACTACACTCTCTATCTGTTTTTGTGATGCAGGTTCGAGCACCAGTTATCAGCGTTGAGATCGGGTCGGGAGCTATTAGTTCGGGAGACTAGGGTGAGCACTTGGCGTTTTGGGATCACAAGTTTCCTTCTATTTATATATTTTGGCTTGTCTTTTGTTTTCGAGACAGTTTTTTCAGTGGTCCAATTTTTGGACTTGTACTTTTTTTAGTAGTTCTGTACTTGTGACTTCCAGGTTTTGGGAGGTGTTGTATATATTTAGTCTGGTTCGTTTCAGCTTTCGTGATTGCTCTTATTGTATGCTTCCGCTTGGTTATGGATTGGTTTCCACCCTTAGTCCCGTTACTGTTTAGTTCCAGGATAGGGTTTTGGATGGCCTACTGGTGGGTTGGTAGGCGCCATCATGACTTGAGAAATTAGGTTGTGACAAATTGGTATCAGAGCCTAGGTTCGTTGGTCTCACTTGTACATAACTAGCATCTAGTTGAGTCCTACGGATCGGAGCGGAGACGTCCGTGACTATACTCAGGAGGCTACAAGGTGCCCTTAGGATGTTGTCTTATCTTTGCATATTTTTCGTGCGTTGTTGTCCAGTTGGTTTCTTGAAATCTCACTTGTGTCCTTCTGTCACAGGATGGCTTGTACGAGCAGGGGAAGTGGTGCGGTGGCACCAGGCCAAGGTCTGAGAGGACTCCGGAGCCGAAGCCGGAGCCTAGAGTAGAGCAGATTCCGCCTCAGTCGGTGGGGCCGGGACCAGCCCAGCCACCACCAGTACTAGTTGTCGCCCCAGATTTTCAGGGCATGCTTGCCCAGTTATTAGCTGCTATTGATAGTATGCAGAGCAGCCAGCACCAGTGCAAGTTCCAGAGCCGGTTCCAATTCAGCAGGACCAGCCTGCAGTAGCGGCTCCAGAGGTTCATCAACCGCCAGCCCTAGTTGTGGTTCAGTTAGGCCCTTTGGACGGGGTTATGCCTCTGCGAGAGTAGAAGATGCTCGGTGTGTTCCTTAGTTGTCACCGTCGAGATTCTCAGGGGCTGTGGGAGAGGATGCCCACGAGTTTCTGACTACTTGCCAGGAGCGGTTCCAGACCTTGGGTTTAGTGGAGTCTAGAGGAGCAGACTTCACAACTTATCAGCTGGATGGGCCAGCTAAATAGTGGTGGCGCTCTTTCATTGGGACTAGGCCAGTTAGTTCTCCACCAGTATCGTGGGAGAAATTTTCAGAGGCTTTTCTGGCCAGGTTTATTCCACGGAGAGTCAGGGACAGACTCTGTGATGAGTTTTCTAGATTGGAGCAGGGCTCCATGACTATATCTGAGTATGAGGCTAGATTTCTTGAGTTGTCTCGTCATGCCGCCATGATTCTGCCTACAGAGGAGGAGCGGGTCTGATGCTTTGTTAGAGGAATGAGACTACAGTTGAGGATTGAGTCGCAGTCTATGTTGTAAGAGGGCTGTTCTTTTCTAGATATGGTGGACCATGCCCGCACGATTGAGTAGCTTCGTCGTGAGGCCCACGGGGGCAGCGGCAAGAGGGCTAGGTCAGATAATAGCTTTGGTGGGACCCATCGTAGGTCGAGGGATACTCGGGATCGGGGTTATTAGAGGTTTCAATTAGGGCAGTCTAGTCGGCCATATCAGGCAGCGTTGCAGACTTCAGAGGGTGATCAGCACCGTTAGAGTGGGTATAGTACCGGTCCGAGTCAGGGCCGATGTGGGTTTCAGTTAGGTGCATCAGGTCGGGGTGGCCGACCTCCAGTGGTTAGCAGACCTTCACAGGGTTACTTCACTTGTGGGGAGCTTGGACATTGGGCCAGGGAGTGCCCTTCATCTAGATCAGCCTTACCAGCTCCTCAGGCGGCGAGACCGATTTCGGTAGTAGCACCTCTAGCTATAGGAGGAGGTCAGTAGCAAGGTTCTCGGGGAGGTCCCCGGGGAGGCAGGACATGCGATAGAGTGGATACGAGAGGTAGAGGCGCCCAGGGCCACTTTTATGCAGCTCCAGCTAGAGCAGAGGCCAAGGCGTAGGATGATGTGATCACAAGTACGGTTCTCTTATGCCATTAGTCCCCTTCAGCTTTATTTGACCCAGGTTCTACCTATTCTTATGTGTCAGCATATTGTGTGCCTCGATTGGGAGTGAGTCCTGAGCCCTTGTCTATGCCTTTGAGTGGATCAGGTTTGTAGATCTTGTGTGGTGACTATTCAGGGGCAGGACACTCTGGTGGATCTTGTTGTGCTGTGTATGGTAGACTTTGATGTGATTCTGGGTATGGATTGGTTGTCCCCTTGTCGGGCTGTCTTGGACTGTTATGCCAAGACCGTGACTTTAGCCATTCATGGTATTTCGCCGGTGGTGTGGCAGGGTTCTTGTAGTCGCACACTAGTTGGGGTGATTTCTTGTATGCGAGCTTAGAGGCTGGTGGACAGCGGATGCTTAGCATATTTGGCATATGTTAGAGATGTGAGTAGGGAGGGCCCTACAGTCGATTCAGTACCTGTCGTCCGAGAGTTCACAGATGTGTTTCCCGCCGACCTTCCTGGCCTGCCCCCAGATCGGGACATTGATTTTGCCATAGACTTGGAGCCAGGCACTCGTCCCATTTCTATCCCTCCGTATCGTATGGCACCTGCAGAGCTCAGGGAACTCAGTGATCAAGTTCAGGATCTCTTGAGTAGAGGATTCATCTAACCCAGTGTGTCGCCTTGGGGTGCCCCAGTCCTGTTTGTAAGGAAGAAGGACGGCACCATGCGGATTTGCAATGATTACATGCAGCTGAATAAGGTGACGGTGAAGAACCGTTATCCTATGCCTCGTATAGATGATCTATTTGACCAGCTCCAGGGTGCAACCGTGTTTTCTAAGATTGATTTGAGATCCAGTTATCATCAGTTGAGGATTAGAGCAGTGGACGTCCCCAAGACAGCCTTTAGGATCCGTTATGGTCATTATGATTCCTGGTGATGTCTTTTGGGTTGACTAATGCCCCTGCCACATTTGTGGACTTGATGACTCGAGTATTCAGGCAGTATTTGGACTCCTCTGTCATTGTCTTCATCGATGACATCTTGGTATACTCGCAGAGCCATCGTGAGCATGAGCAACATTTGAGGATAGTGCTCCAGACATTGAGAGATCATCGACTTTATGCCAAGTTCTCAAAGTACGAGTTTTGGCTTGAGTCTGTAGCATTCTTGGGGAACTTGGTGTCCAAGGATGGTATTATGGTGGATCCGACGAAGATTGAGGCTATCCGTGGTTGGGCTAGGCCCACTTCTGTGAACGAGATTCGGAGCTTCGTCGGATTGGCAGGGTACTACAGACGCTTTGTTGAGGGTTTCTCCACTCTAGCGGCGCCTTTGACTCGGTTGACTCGCCAGGATGTCCCCTTTGTGTGGTCAGAGGAGTGTGAGAGGAGCTTTCTGAGGCTTAAGAAGTTGCTTACAACCGCTCCTATATTGAATCTTCCAGTTGAGGGTGAGGGCTTCACGGTCTATTGTGATGCATTCAGCATTGGTTTGGGTTGTGTTCTGATGCAGCAGGGCTGGGTTATTGCCTATGCGTCGAGGCAACTTTAGCTGCACGAGCACAACTACCCCACTCATGACTTGGAGTAGGCGGCGACAGTTTTCGCGCTTAAGATCTGAAGGCATTACCTTTATGGAGTTCATTGTGAGTTGTACACTGATCATATGAGCCTTCATTATATTATGACGTAGATGGCTCTTAATTCGAGGCAGCGTCGATGGATTGAGCTTCTGAAGGACTACGACCTCTTTATTCTTTACCATCCGGGAAAGGCGAATGTGGTAGCGGATGCCTTGAGCTGGAAGGCGGTGAGTATGGGTAGTCTAGCCTTCCTTTCTGTTTCGGAGCGGCCCTTAACTTTGGACATTCAATCCTTATCCAATCAGATGATCAGACTCGACGTTTCAGACTCTAGTAGAGTATTAGCTTATGTGGGGGTTCAGTCATCTCTACTTGATCAGATCTGTAGCTGCCAGTTTGAGGATGAGTCTTTGATAGCACTCAGAGATAGAGTGTTGGCAGGTGATGCCGGGCAGACTATCTTAGATTCAGATGGGGTTTTGAGGTTTGCTGGCAGGTTGTGTGTTCCTAGAGTTGGTGAATTGATCCGGCTGATCCTTAGCGAGGCCTATGATTCCAGATATTCTATTCATCCGGGCACAACTAAGATGTATCGTGATTTGAGGCAACATTACTGGTGGAGCGGTATGAGGAGAGACATCTCAAATTATGTGTCCCGTTATTTGTCTTGCCAGCAGGTTAAGGTCGAGCATATGAGGCCTGGGGGAGAGTTGCAGAGGATGCCCATTCCTGAGTGGAAGTGGGAGTGCATCACCATGGACTTCGTTGTTGGGTTGCCACGGACTCCTAGAGGTGTTGACAGTATCTGGGCCATCGTGGATCGATTGACCAAGTCAGCACACTTCATACCCATTCATACATCCTTCCATGCTGAGAGGTTAGCTCGTATCTACATCCAGGAGGTAGTCCGCCTTCATGGTGTGCCATTTTCGATAATCTCAGACCGGGGCCCACAGTTCACTTCCAGCTTTTGGAGAGCATTTCAGGGAGAGTTGGGCACCCGCATGGATCTTAGCACAACATTTCACCCGCAGACTGATGGTCAGTCAGCGCGCACTATCCAGGTGCTTGAGGATTTGTTGCGGGCCTGTGTTATAGACTTTGGAGGTCAGTGGGACCATTTCTTTCCCTTGGCAGAGTTTGCGTACAACAACAACTACCATTCCAGCATTCAGATGGCCCCGTTTTAGGCCCTATATGGTAGGCGTTATCGCACTCCAGTTGGTTGGTTTGAGTCTACGGGGCCTAGGCCGCATGGTACATATTTGTTTCAGGAGTCCTTGGAGCATGTGAGGTTGATCCAGGACAGGCTTAGGATGGCTCAGAGTAGACAGAAGAGTTAAGCAGACCGCAGGCGTCGACCGTTGAGTTTTGATGTGGGTGACAGAGTATTCCTCGGAGTATCGCCCATGAAGGGCGTGATGAGATTTTAGAGGCGGGGCAAGCTTAGCCCCAGGTATATTAGGCCCTTTGAGATTTTGAGGGCAGTTGGCGAGGTGGCTTATGAGTTAGCCTTACCTCCAGCATTCTCAGCTGTGCGCCCAATTTTTCATGTTTCGATGCTGCGCCGGTATGTCCCAGATGAGTCGCATGTTCTCCAGTATGACGCCGTTGAGTTGGACGATCATTTGACCTATACAGAGGAGCCAGTTGCTATTTTGTCCAGAGAGGTGAGGCAGCTGAGGTCGAGAGCCATTCCTGTAGTTAAGGTCCATTGGAGGCATCGTCTAGTTGAGGAGGCTACCTGGGAGATCAAGCGGGAGATGCAGGAGCAATTCCCCAGCTTGTTTGAGCCCTCAGGTACTTCTTAATCCTTACTTTCGCGGACGAAAGTCCTTTTAGTAGTGGATATTGTAATGACCCTCCAGGTCATTTCTGTGTTAATGCCTTCTTTCTGTCGTTTAGAGCGTTCCTGTAGCGATCCCAAGTCATTTATGACTTGCTGGCACTGATTGTTCGGTCACCTGGTCGTTCATTTGGGTTTTATTCCTGTTTTCTTGTTTTGGAGCTTTTGAACCTTGAAAAGTTGATTTCGGTCATAACTTTAGGTAAATGACCTCAGATGAGAATTCTGACGGTTCCATCAGCTCCAGAGCGGCCAAATTAGGCTAGAAGCATGGTTCGCCCGAGTCCCGAGGTTTTCGGTGTGATTTTGGGGTCAAATAGCTCTTTAGTCTTCGAAATTTGGCTTTAGGTTGAATTCGGTCAACATTCTTGGTAAACACGCTTCAATGAAAATTCTGACAGCGCGGTTAGTTCTGAAATGCCGAGTTTGGTCTAGAACGACCTTTCCAGAATCTCCAGGAGCTTTCGATCTAATTTTGAGGCCTTCGGTAGAAATTGGCAAAAATGGCATAATGGGTGTGGGACCCACTTTTTATCGAAACGACCTCGTATGGAAATTCCGACTGCGCTATTGAGTCCGAAATGTCAAATTTAGTGGGGTAGCATATCTGGTTTATTTTCATCGGGTCCCAAACGAATTCCGAGGGTCCGTTCGGAGACTTTGAAAAATAGAAAAAAATCTGGTTGCTGGTCTGACCTTTAGCGACCAGAATTTAGACTTTTAGCTACCTGAAATGGTCTTTCGCGACCAGTTTCGGGTTTTATAACCCAGAAAATTTCAGCTTTCAGCCCTCATTTTCAAATGACGATTTCTCCCTCATCCGAGCTCCGATTTGAGTGATTCAAAGACCTGTATGATCGTGGAGATTGTGGCTACGTGGTGGAGTGATCGGATTGTGTTGGTGAACCCTCGTTTGAGGTGAAATTCAGCTCGTAGCTGCTGCCATCAAATTATGATTTCTTCTTCATTTTAAACTTTGATATCTCGAGTTCTAGAGCTCCATTTTGGGTGATGCGAAGTCCCCCGTGTTCGTATTTTCATTGGATTCGTTTTGCATGAAATTGAGGGTAAGTTTCTATTTGGCCTATTTTTTTGTTAAGTTTTGTAAATTGTTGTTGTTGGTTGTTAGGAGCGGATCCGACCCCTATTGAGCGATCTAATTTTGGATTAGTGTTGGAGAAAAGATTTGGGACCTTTTGACGGAGTCAATTATGGAAAATCCGGAGCGGGTCGCACTTTGCCCGATTTTGACCCAAAAATTGGTCTATATCTGAATTTATTGATTTTTGTGTCTAAACGACCATATTGACACTGTGATTCTATTTTTGGTAGCGTGGCAGCAATCTGAGGCCGTTCGGAAGGGGAAATCTCCAATTGAGTGACTTGGAGCGCGCGTGATCGGCTTTCTTGTAGGTTATGGCTTCCCTTCTTTCTAGACTGAGCCTGATTGTGTAAATGCTGGTTGATATTTGTGAATCTGGGGTGGTTAGTTAGTATTGTTTCCCTTGTTCCCCGATTTCCTCAGTTTAGAGTTAACTGTTGGGTTGTTATGAGCTAGTATCATGTTATAGGTTGGGCAGTTGATTTGATTTGCTGATATGCATGTTGTGGGGTATCTGTTAGTGGTTATCTGATGTTGCATGAGTGGGTCCGGGTGAATCTGTTTGATGATTGACTGATTATTGTGATTCTGCCTTAGAATAGGCTGTGATATTATTGACATAGTCCCATGTACTTGGTTGACTTGAGTATGTATCCGACGTCGTTTCGGATGGACTAGATCCTTGTAGACTGATATAGCAGACTTGGGTCAGATTATGAGCCTTAGTATAGGCATTTTTGTGGCTTTCAGACCTTCCGATTCTTTGCCCCTTATCGCTGCGATTCTTGGGATGCTGCCGAAAGATGCCATTATTGCGTCGATTGTCGGCTGGGAACCTTCGGTTGGTAAATATGTGTGGGCGGCGGCCCGTGTTGTTTAGTCTCTTGGTGCATTGTTGTTGTGGCTTATCCATTTCGTGACGACTGGCTCCAGTACGCGGCTGACGTTACTCGATCACTCCGAATTTCCAGCGCTAGGCTGACGGGGGTAGGCTACCGCTCAGGTCCGCAGCTGACATTACACGATTGCAACCCGTTATTTCGAGTGCGAGTCCGTGGAGCATAGGCTCCTAGTCCCAGCTACGCGATCGACGTATCCGGTGGAACCAATATTTCCAGCGTAAGACTGTCGAGTGTGGGCTGTTTGTGCCAGTCCGAGACTGAGGTTGCCCGGTTAGAGTTCGGCATTTCCAGCTCGTGACTGATGACTGAGCTGGGCTCTGATATCTATGACTTAGTTGGGCTCTGATATTTATGACTGAGCTGGGCTCTGATATTTATGACTGAGTTGGGCTCTGATATTTACGACTGAGCTAGGCTCTTATGTTAATGACTGAGCGGGGCTCTGATGGTAATGATTGGGCGGGGCCCTGGTGTTGTTCTGGAGTTGGTTATTCCTTCGTTTCTGTAGAATAGCTCTTCTGTGTACCTGTCAGACTTATGGGGGTCCTTTCAGGTTTTATTTAAACTTGCGCATGAGTGTGCCCAGCGGGTCTTATGGGGGGCTCAACTGGTTTTATTTTAGTTATTTCTTTGTGCTTCCTTTCAGCTTTTCCGTTTCCTGTTTTGTTGACCTTTGTTTGTGCTGATTCTATCATGTCTGCCTGTTTTTACCCTTCTTGCTCAGTCGGCCTATGATGCCTACTAGGTACCTGTTGTTTTGGTAGTCATACTACACTCTGCATATGTTTTCACAATACAGGTCCGAGCACCAGTTATCAGCGTTGAGATCAGGCCGGGAGCTGCAGTTTGGTAGACTAGGGTGAGCACTTGGCGTTTTGGGATCACCAGTTTCCTTCTGTTTATATATTTTGGCTTGTCTTTTGTTTTCGAGACATTTGTTTCAGTGGTCCACTTTCGGGACTTGTATTCTTTTTAGTAGTTCTGTATTTGTGACTTCCAGGTTTAGGGAGGTGTTGTATATATTTAGTCAGGTTCGTTCCAGCTTTCGTGATTGCTCTTATTGTATGCTTCCGCTTGGTTATGGATTAGTTTCCACCCTTAGTCCCGTTACTATTTAGTTCCGGGATAGGGTTTTGGATGGCCTACTGGTGGGTTGGTAGGCGCCATCATGACTTGAGAAATTGCGTCGTGACACGAACAAACTCATTCTGCTCCTCATATTCGCCACCATCTTCGGAGCATAGCGGGATAGCTGAGTGAACTTGAGGTTGTACTCCTGCACACTCATAGCTTCTAATTTCAGATTTAATAACTCTCTCACCTCAGCTTCCCTTAGCTCTCGGGGAAAGAAGCGCCCCAAGAAAGCATTCTCAAACATAGCCCAACTCAAAAGTGGTGCCCCCTCTGCCCTGTTCTTTTTCCATTGATCATACCATGTCCTAGCACTACCTTTGAACTGATATGAGGCTAACTCCACAAGCTCTGCATCAACAACACATATGACCTCAAACACTTTCTAAAGCTCCTCCATAAAGTTCTTCAAATCCTCAGTGATCTTCGACCCAGTGAACTCTGGGGGATTCATCCTCAAAAGCTCATGGATTCTGAATGTATCAGCCATATCCTGACGACCCACTCCTTGTTGACTAGCTTGATTTGCCACAACCTGAGTCAGTATTTGAATAGCATTCCTGAACTCAGGATTGGTGACATCTCCCTCAGGGGGTTGCACTTCTAGTGCATTGGGAGCTTCTTGACCTTGAGGATTAGCATTCCTCCTAGAAGTACGTCCTCGAACAGCTCTTCGTGGAGGCATGATCTGAAAAGACATGCGTAAGCATGAGTTAGAGGAAACTTTTATAGAGTTGAACTATATCGCACGAACATGAGTAAGAATAAGTGAAATGTTCCTGAATGTCGTAGCCTCCCAATTATAGATGTGGCGCGCTTCACACTGATAAAAGGACTCTACTAGACAAGGCTTCATAAACACCCTAGGACTCTTGAACTCTGTACTCTGATACCAAGTTTGTCACACCCAGAGCCTACACCCTAGACGTGGACAACACTCGATAACCATTTCTGGTCCCCAAGTGAACCCTTGGCCTGGCTGTTTACTTAGCAAAAGACTTACTGAAGCGAAAATAGGCTTAGAAACAGAATTTAAAACATTCAAACTCAAAGAAAATACTTAACTCAAACTGTCTATAAAATACTCAATAATATAGGTATATTAGTTTGCAAAACATCTCGAAGAAAAGTAAATACTGAGATACTCCTCAACTCTATCTATCTATAAAGCCTTTATCGTTCAATATGGATGCGAGGAAAAAACCCACGACACTCTAAAATGATTAAACTAAAAATAAAAGTGGAGTCCTCCAGAATGCAAGGAGGCTCACCAACAGCTAACTGGAGTGCAAAGTGATCTCAACGAAGCGCCAGTTGATGATCCTGAACACCTGTATTTGCATCATAGAAAGATACAGGTTGAATGACATCAGTACATCGAATGTACGAGTATGTAATAAAGCTGAATGAATAAATAACTGAACTGATAAGGCTGGAAGAATACTCACCTCAACTCAACTCAATACAAAGCAATAATAAGAGATGAAATATTTAAAGCTTCATAAATAAAAGATGCTAACTCAAGGATATATATAAAAATACAATAAATTACTCTTTACTCTTATTTTGGAGATTCTCTAACCGACAACCCTCAGTATGAGTTATGTGATGATATATTGTCTTGCCCACGCGGCCAGAACTGTCCTATACCTTGCCGGGGTATAGAATACCTCAACTAAGTGGATCAACTAAAGCTCTGCTAAAAAGCAATAAGAAATCATCTAAAAACTATGATCCTTTACCCATGTTGGCTACATGGTTTATGAGGAATGTGAGTTTTCTGAACTCATCCCTATATCGGTGCTCAATACTACTCACAATAAATATATACTCATGCTTAAATGTATAAAACATACTCTTTCTCAATTTGAGGTAATTGCTCAAAATATCCTCTTAAAAGAGGTAATTGCTCTGAAATAACTCTAAACTCATTACTCATTTAGAAATCAAAATTTCTCTTTTCTCAATGTAAAAGTGATAAATTTGGGAATCAATAGTTCCCTTAAAATTTACTCAAAATGTCTCTTTAAACTTTCCTCAAAACTCTTCTTTACTTTCTCAGAAAATCAATTTAAGATAATAGGTGGCTTTCTCAACTTGATTTCTACGGCTACCTTTCTACGGTTCGTAGAACCTCCTATGTTACATAGGTGGCTTCCGTAGAATCAGTACTCAACAATTTATTTTTTGCAATTTTTCCGATCCCGAGTCCAAGGATGTTACAACATCTTCCTCAACAATGACGTTACAGAAATTTGAACATAGTTACCTTTCTATATGAAGTGTGTTAAAGGAAGAAAAAAAATTAAAATCAGTTTGGTCGTGAAAATTTTTAATTTGAAGTTGCATTTAATTTTTTTTTTTAAATACCCATCATTTTTAAGATTAAGCTTAATTTTATTTTTATAAAAAAAACCCCATTTAAATTACATTTCATTTTTTTTTATGCAGGGGTCCATTAGACCATTTCGCCTTAAAAGTATGACCAACTTCAACTCCAACTTTGAAAATAAAGTGAGTATTTTTTTTTTCTTTGTCAAACGTCCACTTAAATTTTGAAAAACTTATTGATTATAGAAACAAACACTCTTTTTGGGACATACCAAAAAAATATATAAATCACTTAAATATTGGGACGATTATATTTGAAATTCAAAATTTCTTTTACTTTTCACTTTCCCCCAATTTCCTATTTACTTATTTTCTCTTTCTTTTTCTTCACCATATTTTTAGGGTGAAAAATTCTTTTATGTTTCCTAATACTACCAACCCCTTTGAGATTTGAATGACATGTAGATATCCCCAATGGCCATTGATAATGATGGTATCTCCAAGGAGTCAATTCCCTAAATAGTCACCCAAGTTTAGGAAATTGCCTTGAAATATCATTTATGTTTCATTTAGGATCAAAATATCACTCAATTATCACTATTTTCCTCCAAATATACTTAACACTTCAAAAGCCTCACTCTCTCCTAGTTGGCATGCCATGTCATTAAAGCCCTTTTTTTAATAATCGACTTATTTAATTCATCAAACTCATTTAACTAAAATAATAATCTTATTATTTTTTTAATAATATATATTAGTTTAAAATTTTCATACTTAACAATTTATTTATCATAATTAACTTTTTATTTTTTTATGCTATGAAGAATAACTTTTTAAAACTTACTATAATGTCATCAATTTTAAATATTATAAATTTTAATTTACTATAAGAATAGCTTTTAAAAACTTACTATAATGTCATCAATTTAAAAACTTCTTAAACCTTACAAATGAAGAATTATGTAGCATTCAGATGCTTTTTATATTGAGAAAAGACATAAAGTGACATTTGAAGTTGTCCCAAATTTTCAAAAAGACACTTTAACTATGCAAGCGTCCTATTATCCCCCTAAACAATCCTGAATTGATATTATTACATCATTGTTTGTCTACTTGGCATAGAGAGTATATGCACTCTCTTAAAGAGCGTGAACAAACTAAAATAATGAATATAATTTTATTTTGTATTTTGCTATAAAATATATTTTCTTGTTTTTTTTTATTTATTATTTTAACTTTTTTCCGTATTATTTTTTCTTTTTCTTTCTTCCTTCTTCTTCAAAAATTCATGGTCATCTTCATTGAAGCTGCTCACTTTCAATGTCACTTTTTAGCACAACTCCACCTTCCTTTTTTTACTACTATTAGTTTAACTCTCTTCAATTTTAAAATTATATCTAAATATTATTTTACATTTCGAACAATTTGATAAACATTAGATTTCAAGATGATTAGTAGGTATCATTTAATTTTTTAATCGAAATTTCAATTAAGCTTTTTCATTTTTCGGGAAATTCATTGATTCTTTCAAAATTATCATTTCTAATTTTGAAGTTATATATGAAAATGAGATAAATTAATTGATGATACCTTAAAAAAATCACTAAAGGAAAGAAATTTGACCAAAGAAGAAGAAGAAAAAAAAATGAAGAAGGGACTCAACTTGACGTGGGGGTGGGAGATGAAGAAGAGGAAAGAAAGAAAGAAAGAAAATGGAGGGAAGGGGTAGCTTGAAAGTGAGGGTGGAAGATGAAGTAAATTTTAAAATAAAATTAAAATTAAAGTAATAAAATTAAAATAAGTCAAAAAGTAAGAGAGAGAGAAATAAAAAAAAAGATAAAGAAAAACTTAAATGAAAAAAATTATATTTCAAACTAAATTAACACGTGTCACGTAATGATTGGTGTGCGATAATACTTGTTTTTTAAAATATGGGACTGATCGAAAAATGATGTAATAATATAAGTTTCAAATTGTTTAGGGAGGTAATAGGACGCCCGCATAGTTAAGGTGTCTTTTTGAAAATTTAAGACAACTTCAAGTATCAATTTATGTATTTTCTCTCTTATATTAAATTTTTTTCCAGAACAATTATTGTACAACAATAGTAATGTACAACAAGAATTATGTAGCGTTTAGATGAGGTGTCGACATTACTATTGTTGTACAATGATTGTTCCGGAAAGAAATTTAATATAAGAAGCATCTGAACGCTACATAATTTTTCATTTTAAGGTTTAAGAAGTTTTCAATGTGCTGTTGTAATCCACCCTGGGATATTAAACCTAGTGAATGATACGTAATATTCAATATGGTTCAGTACCATTTATGAAAATAATTCGTCCACGTATTATGTTATTCTCCACCAGAAGATATCAGTGGCTTGGCTCACTCTTATTATCTCAATGGTGAACTAAAGTCTAAATATATATATTTGCAGATATTTTGTAGTTGCAATTTGTGGTCAGAAAATGAATAACCAAACAAAGAGGTGGCATTTACCCTAAATGGAGATAGTATTAGTGATCTAGGTGGCTTCTCACGTCAATCAACATGGCTCTCATGTCAATTCTTTCAAAGTTGTTGGTGTTACGAAACTGTAAAATAATAATAATAAAAAATATAGTAAGAAGAAGAGAGAAGAGGGAGGACTTTATACCTGCGTATATAAATACACATCTTTCCTATTTTGTTTTTATCACATAATAATTCTGAACCAAATTCATTTTGTTTTTATCACATAAATTTTGGCATAGTGGAACGATAGAGATTTGAGAGAGGAGAGGTCCCGGGATGAGGGTGAAGGACAAGAATATGAAGTACTAGCGAGATATTATCTTCGATGATGACTAATCTATGATTAGTTTTTTTGAAGTGATTTTTTAGGTGAAATATCGAATGATTTTCTAAGAGAACTATCCTTAGTTGATTGTCTTTTGGGTTACAAAATAAAGTTGACTGACTTTATAAGAAAACTATCTATAGTTGAATGACTTTTGAGTTATAAAACAAACCTTTTGTTTTGAAATTTCTAAAAATTCTTGAATTTTTTTTTTGTGACCAAATATATTTTTTGAAGTTGGACTTTTAGAAAAGAGTGAATTTTATGGCCATGTGTGTCCATTATAGATATTATTCTCGATATATGTTTCACCCCGACGATTTATTGCTCATTCATGAGTCTGACTTTTATTGTACTATTGTATTGATATTTTTATTATGATAGGATCTCAAATATTCTTGTTATTTTATCATGACATAAAAAAATTAATTTAGTATATATGATTAATATAATAAATAATTTAACTGTAAAAATACAAAGTTTGGATAAAGAGAGGGAGGAGTCTAACATGTTCTGTCAAAATTAAGTTTTTGCAATCATGAACCAAAGCACATGTTGAGTCCTTTTTCTTTACTTTGATCATTCTTTTAATAGTTTTTCTTGAATAATTTTATATTTGACAGATTCAATTAAACGACAAAAGAATATATTATTAGATTTAAAAAAAAGAACAATTGTGATATTTAGAAGCACAAAAGTAAGATCCCTACACTACTAAGAGACCATTATGAAAAAAAAAATGAATATGTAGTGAGTATTTGTATTAGTTACAACACCTATGAACGATGTAATGTGGATCATATGTAAACTCATTTCCAATTGCTTAATTACTAATTATACAATAACAAATAATTTATTTTTTTATAGAAATTTTATAAAAATTTGATCGATATATGATTTTTTGAAGATGACTAACTGTAACACCCCAGTTTTTGAAAAGAAAGAAAATGCAGTTTTAAAATTTTTCTGGTGCCAGTGACGACGGAGGCCATCTACGGACCGTAGGTGGAGTGACGGGCCGTAGATGGTAACCGTCGATGGCCCTGCCAGCTTTATAAATTTTGAGTTTCTGAACCTTGACCTACGGAATAGCAGGACGGTTCGTAGTTCAGTTGACGAGCCGTAGATGGGTTCTGTAGATGCCTTCCAGACTTGGCCAATTTCAGTCCAAAACGAACTTTCTGAATCGATTGATGGAAGAGCAGGACGGTCCGTCAGTGGATGTACGGACCGTAGGTCCTGTCCGTCGATTGGCCCCGACAGTTTATTTAAGGGCTTTTTGGACTTTTTCCCTAAAATGTTTATTCCTTATACTAGACGGTTTTGCCCCTTAACCTTGGCCCTATTTATATTTTCTAAGCCCTAACCCCTTCATTTTCCAACTCTCATCTCCCAAAATATTTCTCTCTCTAGAAGAACAAGAAGGAGAAGAAGTGAGCTAGGGTTCTCATCAAGGTCATCAATCCCCTTTTATTTCAAGGCATTGGCATTGAGGTAGGATAGTATTTACCATTTGGAGTCTTTCCTCCAATGGGTCCTCTTTTCCTTAAGGTTTTCAAGGCATAGTCTTGCCCAAGAGAGTTAGGGTTTGACAAATTCTGATGGGTTCTTCGTTATGCTTTCCATTGTTGATGTTATGGTTGATAGTGCACGATCTAGCGTGGTAAAGTAAGCTAGTGAACGGTTTAGCTTGGTTTACATGCAACTTGATGAATCCCATGAGCTTATGCTAAGTATCCCTAAATTTACGATTATGCTTATGATTGTGGGTTGATCGAGAAAAGATGAATTGCATGAACTCTTTGTGAAGTGAGTTAAGGTTTATGATTATCAAGCTATGAATTCCATTTAAGACTATGAATGATGAAAAGAGGATATTTTATGAAAAGATGCATGTTGAATCAAAACCTATGATTTTCCTCTATTATGTGGGTTCTCTCAATTATGATTAAAGTTGCCTTGATTTATGGCTTTCTAAGTGTTTGCTTGCATTGAATTGCATGTTTGAGGAGAAGCTTATGAACCCATGATTTATGAGTTAAGAGCATGAAGAGCTATGTAAATATAAAGCTTGTGAACTCTTGCATGTTTATGAAGTTTATGATATGTCAGTGCATTTTGTTGAGCTGTGAAAGGGTTTCTCATGTAATGCTCAACCTATGAGTGTGAAAGGTTTTCTCACACGTAATGATTCATAATTTGTTGAAAGGTTTGCTCAACTAAGCTTGAATCCATGATTAATGAACTATTCTATGAAGGGACAAGAGGCGATTACCCATGTTCCCTAATGTAGACAAGAGGCGATTACCCATGTCTACTAATAATGAAATCATGACTAATAGAAGAACAAGTGCCGATTACCCATGTTCTTAAGGAGCTATTCTATGAAGGGACAAGAGGTGATTACCCATGTTCCCTAATGTAGACAAGAGGCAATTACCCATGTCTACCTAAGATAAAATGAACTATGATGATTCCGTGGGAAATATGCTTAGTACCGAGTGGACAAGTGGCGATTACCCATGTCCCATAACCTATGTGCCACCATAGGGTGATGGTCTATGATAGACACAATCTAAGCAGTTCATGGTCTTACCTTGGCAAGTAGGACACCCCTTTTCGGTGTGGGGCAGACACCGGATTCCATGTTGATAGCTCACATGGTCTTATATGTCGGTTAAGGCTATTTCCCCTCAAGTTAATGAACAAGTGTTCTCATGATGATGGTTTAAAGTAAAGTAAAGGAAAGATGAATAGCTTTTCTTGGCCATGTTTTATGCTTCATGTTTCTTATGTTCTGTCATGTTTTAGCTTGGCCATTACATGTCATGATTATATGTCATTCCAGCATGGTTTATATGCCCTTTTATGCATTGCTATCATACTTGGTACTTGATTGTATTAACGCATACTTTTGCCTACATTGATTCTATTGATGTAGGACTTGGCGGTTCTTCTCATTCCACTCGTGGCTAGTCAGTTCCAGTGATAGTGAAGACTTGGTGAGGCCTCCTATGTCCGAGGACCTAACCTTGTTACTTTTTCATGCTTTCCGTTATGCTTTTGTATATTGTACTGGGCTGCATCCCAAACCTTCATTTCTATTCTCTTATGTTAGATGGCTTGAGACATAAGTTGTAGACTTCCGCTGTTTTGTTATATAATGCTCTTTTTAATTCTTTTCTCTATTATCTTGTATGTTATGTATGCTAAGGGCTTGTGTGAGGCCTCTCGGGGTCTTGTACGCCGTGTTACATCTAGGGGATACCCTGGGTCGTGACAAACTTGGTATTCAGAGCACAAGGTTTTAGAAAGATTCTAGGATGTCTCATAAGCCACGTCGAGTAGAGTCTTGTTCATGAGTGTGAAGCGCGCCACATTTATGAATAAGAGACTACAAGATGATTAGGAAACTCCACTTCTTCATTATCCTTAAGTTATGCGTATAGTGTTACTCTATATGCCCCTGTCTCCTAATCCCTATCCTACGCGTTTCAGGATATGGCGTCTGGAAGAGCTTATACTCGAAGGAATGCGAGAGAAAGTGAAGAGCAAGAAACTCCTTCTCAAGCTCCTCAAGTTCTGGCCGATACTTTAGCCGAGCAAGTAACCAATGTGGAGTTCAGGGCTGCTTTTCATGTGTTGGCCCAAGCCATGATGGCTCAAGCCAATAGGGAGGTTGCGGCTCCCGTGAACCTAAATGTGGGTACGACGGCGTCAAGAGTGAGGGATTTCACTCGGATGAACCCTCTGGAGTTTCACGGTTCTAAAGTGGAGGAAGATCCTCAAGAGTTTATTGATGAAGTTTATAAATTGTTGATGATCATGGGAGTGTCACCGACGGAAAAGGTGAAATTGGCCGCCTACCAACTCAAGGGTGTAGCTCAAATTTGGTACAACCAATGGAAGAGTGAGATGGCGGTTGATGAAGGTCCTCTAGAGTGGGAGAAATTCAAGGGTGCTTTCCTCGATAGATTCTTTCCCTTGAGATGAGGGAGGCGAAGGTACTCGAGTTCATCAACCTTCGTCAAGGGAGTATGGGTGTGAAAGAGTATGCTTTGAAGTTCACACAGTTGGCTCGATATGCTCCTTCTATGGTGGCCGATCATAGGGCAAGAATGATCAAATTTGTTTCGAGAGTGTCCAAAATAGTGGTCAAGGAGTGTCGTACCGCCATGCTTATTAGTGATATGGATATTTCTTGCCTCATGATTCATGCACAACAAATAGAGGAGGAGAAGCTCAAGGAAAGGTCTAGGAACTTCAAGAGGGCTAAGACCGGTGATGGTGGGTTCTCTCAGTCAAGGTCCGATGGACATGGTCGTTTTAAGCCTAGACAAAGGTTCTCTAATCAAGGGACTTCCAATGCCCCTCCTAAGTTCAACCAAGAGAGGGTGTCTAACCCTAAACCTCAAGGAGGAAATGGTAATGGCTCCTCATTGCCTACTTGTGCCAAGTGTGGGAGGAAACACGAGGGTACTTGTCTAGCCGATACGAATGCATGTTTTTGATGTGGTAGGATGGGTCATAAAGTAAGGGATTGTCCCTTGGCTTCTAAGAAGGGAGGAGAAAATCATCGAAAGGCTCAACCCCAAAATCTGGCAAGTTCGAGTGGAAATCAAAACCAAAACCGGTTCTATGCACTTCAGACCCGTCATGAGCAAGAGGGTTCTTCAGATGTGGTTACCGGTATGTTGAAAATCTTCCACTTTGATGTTTATGCTTTGCTTGATCCAGGTGCTACGTTGTCTTTTGTGACGCCTTATGTAGCTATGAAGTTTGATGTTGTTCCGGATGTGTTGTTAGATCCATTCCGTGTCTCTACTCCTATTGGTGAATCTATTGTGGCTAAGAGAGTCTATAGAAATTGTTCCGTCTCTTTATTTCATAGAGTCACTTATGTGGATCTTGTAGAGCTTGATATGCTAGACTTCGATGTTATCCTCGGGATGGATTGGTTGCATTCTTGTTATGCCTCTATTGATTGTAGCACCGAATGGTCAAGTTCCAATTTCCAGATGAGCCTATCCTAGAGTGGAAAGGGGGAAATTCTTCGCTTAAGGGTCAATTTGTTTCTTATCTGCAAGCTAGAAAGATGATTTCTAAGGGTTGCATGTACCATCTTGTTAGGGTGAGGGATGTGAATTCCGAAACCCCTACTCTTGAGTCAGTCCCCGTTGTTAATGAATTTCTAGAAGTGTTCCCCGATGATTTACCCGGTGTTCCTCCAGAGAGGGAAATAGACTTCGGTATTGACCTTCTCCCTGATACGCAACCTATCTCTGTTCCTCCTTATAGAATGGCTCCGGCAGAGCTTAAGGAACTAAAAGAGCAATTGAAAGATTTGTTGGATAAGGGCTTCATCCGACCAAGTATTTCTCCATGGGGTGCTCCGGTCTTATTTGTTAGAAAGAAAGATGGGTCACTCCGTATGTGTATTGACTACCGCCAACTAAATAAGGTTACTATCAAGAATAAGTATCCTCTCCCGAGAATTGATGGTTTGTTTTACCAACTCCAAGGGGCTAGTTATTTCTCTAAGATTGATCTTCGTTCGGGCTATCACCAATTGAAGGTAAGGGATGATGACATTGCGAAAACAACTTTTTGGACAAGATATGGGCACTATGAGTTTCTAGTGATGTCTTTCGGGTTGACTAATGCTCCAGCCGCATTTATGGATTTGATGAATCGGATGTTTAGACAATACCTTGATATGTTCGTCATTGTGTTTATAGATGGTATCTTGATTTACTCAAGGAGTGATAGTGAGCATGCTGATCATTTGAGGATTGTGTTGCAAGTTCTCAAGGACCAACAACTCTTTGCTAAGTTCGAGAAATGTGAGTTTTGGTTAAGATCCGTAGCCTTCCTTGGTCACATTGTTTCCGGTAAAGGCGTCGACGTAGATCCTAAGAAGACGGATGCGGTTAAGAATTGGCCTAGACCTCTATCACCTTCAGATATTCGTAGTTTCTTGGGTTTAGCCGGTTACTATCGGAGGTTTGTTGAAGGGTTTTCTTCAATTGCTTCACCATTGATGGCTCTAACTCAAAAGAAGGCTAAGTTTGCTTGGTCCGAAAGGTGTGAAGCGAGTTTTCAAGAGTTGAAAGATAGACTTACCTCAGCTCCGGTGTTGACCCTACCGGAAGGGTCCGATGGGTTTGTGGTCTATTGTGATGCTTCCAGAATTGGGTTGGGGTGTGTACTTATGCAAAATGGGTGCTTATGCTTCAAGGCAACTAAAGGTGCATGAAAAGAATTACCCTACTCATGTTTGCTGTAAAGATATGGCGGCATTACTTGTATGGTGTCTATGTTGACGTCTTTACCGACCATAAGAGTTTGCAATATGTATTTAAGCAAAATGATCTAAATCTTCGCCAACGAAGGTGGCTTGAACTATTAAAGGACTATGACATGAATGTCCTCTATCACCCTGGCAAGGCTAACGTGGTGGCAGATGCACTTAGTCGGATGTCAATGGGTAGTGTTGCCCATATTGAAGATGGTAAAAGGGAACTAGTTTGTGATGTTCATAGATTGGCTCGTTTGGGTGTGCGATTAGTTGATTCCACCTAAGGTGGTGTTATGGTCCACAATGGTTCAGAATCTTCCTATGTGCAGGATGTGAAAGCTAAGCAAGATCTTGATCCGAACCTAGTCAAATTGAAAGAAGCGGTGCTAAAGAAGTCCGTAGAGGCTTTCTCCCAAGGGGGAGATGGAGTGCTCAGATATTAGGGTCGTTTATGTGTCCCTAATGTAGATGACCTAAGAGGACAAATATTGATTGAGGCCCATGGTTCTCGTTATTCCATTCACCCGGGAGCTACCAAGATGTACCGTGACTTGCGGGAGATCTATTGGTGGAATGGGATGAAGAAGGACATTGCGAGATTTGTGGCTAGATGTCCTAATTGCCAACAGGTGAAAGTTGAACACCAAAGACCGGGAGGTCTATCACAAGATATTGACATTCCTACTTGGAAGTGGGAAGATGTGAACATGGACTTTATTGTTGGCTTGCCGCGCACTCGGCGCCAGTATGATTCGATTTGGGTGGTTGTAGATCGTATGACGAAATCAGCCCATTTCATTCCCGTCAAGGTTTCTTACTCGACAGAGGATTATGCTAAGTTGTACTTGAGGGAGATGGTTAGGTTGCATGGAGTGCCTTTATCCATTATCTCCGATCGTGGTACACAGTTTACTTCTTAGTTTTGAAAATCTTTCCAAAAAGGCCTTGGTACTCGTGTTAAGCTTAGCACGACCTTTCATCCCCAAACCGATGGGCAAGCAGAGCGTACCATCCAAACTTTGGAGGATATGTTGAGAGCTTGTGCAATAGACTTCAAGGGTAATTGGGATGATCAGTTGCCTTTGGTTGAGTTTGCTTATAATAACAACTACCATTCTAGTATTGATATGGCTCCATTTGAAGCTCTCTATGGTAGGAGGTGTAGATCTCCCATAGGTTGGTTTGAAATTGGGGAAGTTGCTTTGATAGGCCCCGAGTTAGTGCATGAAGCTATAGAGAAAGTTTGGCTTATTAGAGAAAAGCTAAAAACGGCTCAAAGTCGACAAAAGTCTTATGCCGATGTCAGAAGAAGAGAATTAGAATTTGATGTTGATGATTGGGTTTACTTGAAAATTTCACCTATGAAGGGTGTAATGAGATTTGGGAAGAAAGGGAAGCTTAGTCCCCGTTATGTAGGCCCATATCAGATTTTGAGGCGTATTGGTAAGGTTGCCTATGAGCTTGAATTGCCTAGTGAGTTGGCATCAGTGCATCCGGTTTTCCATGTCTCATTGTTGAGAAAGTGTGTTGGTGATCCGACCTCTGTAGTGCCAATAAAGACTCTTGGCATTAAGGATAGCCTTTCTTATGAAGAGGTTCCGTTGAGATTCTAGACCGACAAGTCCGGAAGTTGAGAAATAAAGAAGTTGCTTCCGTGAATGTTATATGGAGGAATCAATTAGTTGAGGGTGCTACTTGGGAGGCCGAGGCCGAGGCCCAGGCCGATATGATGTCCCGCCATCCTCATCTTTTCCTTCCGATCCTCCTCTAGCTTGAGGTACCTAGTTCCTCATGGTTCATTCTTTTGGTCTCATGTGTCATAGTTGTATCCATGATTCCTTGATTTATGCATGTTCATGAAGAGTCTAGCATGATATATATATATAATTGTGCATTGAGTTGAGTTGCATAAAGTCTTCATGAATTTTGTATTGAGCATGCTTTAGCTTGGAGTTGATGTTTCCTCCTCCGATATGTGCATTTACGTGCTTGCATGCTAGGTTGGGTTGTTAGTCCGAGTCTATCGCCCTTTTCAGGATATCCAGATTCTCATTCGAGGACGAATGTCCCCAAGGGGGAGATATTGTAACACCCCAATTTTTGCAAAGAAAGAAAATGCAGTTTTAAAATTTTTCTAGTGCCAGTGACGACGGAGGCCATCTACGGACCGTAGGTGGAGTGACGGGCCGTAGATGGTAACCGTCGATGGCCCTGCCAGCTTTATAAATTTTGAGTTTCTGAACCTTGACCTACGGAATAGCATGACGGTTCGTAGTTCAGTTGACGGGCCGTAGATTTGTTACGTAGATGCCTTCCAGACTTGGCCAATTTTCAGTCCAAAACGAATTTTCTGAATCGATTGATGGAAGAGCAGGACGGTCCGTAAGTGGATGTACGGACTGTAGGTCCTGTTCGTCGATTGGCCCCGACAGTTTATTTAAGGGCTTTTTGGACTTTTTCCCTAAAATATTTATTCCTTATACTAGACGATCCCTATTTATATTTTCTAAGTCCTAACCCCTTCATTTTCCAACTCTCGTCTCCCAAAATATTTCTCTCTCTAGAAGAACAAGAGGGAGAAGAAGAGAGCTAGGGTTCTCATCAAGGTCATCAATCCCCTTTTATTTCAAGGCATTGGCATTGAAGTATGATAGTATTTACCATTTGGAGTCTTTCCTCCAATGGGTCCTCTTTTCCTTAATGTTTTCAAGGCATAGTCTTGCCCAAGAGAGTTAGGGTTTGACAAATTCTTATGGGTTCTTCGTTATGCTTTCCATTGTTGATGTTATGGTTGATAGTGCAAGATCTAGCGTGGTAAAGTAAGCTAGTGCACGATTTAGCGTGGTTTACATGCAACTTGATGAATCCCATGAGCTTATGCTAAGTATCCCCCAATTTACGATTATGCTTATGATTGTGGGTTGATTGAGAAAAGATGAATTGCATGAACTCTTTGTGAAGTGAGTTAAGGATTATGATTATCAAGCAATGAATTCCATGTAAGACTATGAATGATGAAAAAAATGATATTTTATGAAAAGATGCATGTTGAATCAAAATCTATGATTTTCCTCTATTATGGGGGTTCTATCAATTATGACTAAATTGCCTTGATTTATGGCTTTCTAAGTGTTTGCTTGCATTGAATTGCATGTTTGAGGAGAAGCTTATGAACCCATGATTTATGAGTTAAGAGCATGATGAGCTATGTAAATATAAAGCTTGTGAACTCATGCATGTTTTATGAAGTTTATGATATGTCAGTGCATTTTGTTGAGTTGTGAAAGGGTTTCTCATGTAATGCTCAACCTATGAGTGTGAAAGGTTTTCTCACACGTAATGATTCATAATTTGTTGAAAGGTTTGCTCAACTAAGCTTGAATCCATGATTAATGAACTATTCTATGAAGGGACAAGAGGCGATTACCCATGTTCCCTAATGTAGACAAGAGGCGATTACCCATGTCTACTAATAATGAAATCATGACTAATAGAAGAACAAGTGCCGATTACCCATGTTCTTAAGGAGCTATTCTATGAAGGGACAAGAGGTGATTACCCATGTTCCCTAATGTAGACAAGAGGCGATTACCCATGTCTACCTAAGATAAAATGAACTATGATGATTCCGTGGAAAATATGCTTAGTACCGAATGGACAAGTGGCGATTACCCATGTCCCATAACCTATGTGCCACCATAGGGTGATGGTCTATGATAGACACAATCTAAGCAGTTCATGGTCTTACCTTGGCAAGTAGGACACCCCTTTTCGGTGTGGGGCAGACACCGGATTCCATGTTGATAGCTCACATGGTCTTATATGTCGGTTAAGGCTATTTCCCCACAAGTTAATGAACAAGTGTTCTCATGATGATGGTTTAAAGTAAAGTAAAGGAAAGATGAATAGCTTTTCTTGGCCATGTTTTATGCTTCATGTTTCTTATGTTCTGTCATGTTTTAGCTTGGCCATTACATGTCATGATTATATGTCATTCCAGCATGGTTTATATGCCCTTTTATGCATTGCTATCATACTTGGTACTTGATTGTACTAACGTATACTTTTGCCTACATTGATTCTATTGATGTAGGACTTGGCGGTTCTTCTCATTCCACTCGTGGCTAGTTAGTTCCATTGATAGTGAAGACTTGGTGAGGCCTCCTATGTCCGAAGACCTAACCTTGTTACTTTTTCATGCTTTTCGTTATGCTTTTGGATATTGTACTGGGCTGCGTCCCAAACCTTCATTTCTATTCTCTTATGTTAGATGGCTTGAGACATAAGTTGTAGACTTCCGTTGTTTTGTTATATAATGCTCTTTTTAATTCTTTTCTCTATTATCTTGTATGTTATGTATGCTAAGGGCTTGTGTGAGGCCTCTCGGGGTCTTGTACGCCGTGTTACATCTAGGGGCTACCCTGGGTCGTGACACTAACATATCATTGTTAATTAAAAGGTATATTTTGACAAAAGATTTAATAGTTATATGTGATGGAGATGATAGTCACTTTAATATTTAATTAATGTATGCAAATCGTACAAGTACCCTTTGTTTGATTCAAATTTATGAGTCATTTTATCTATAAATTTGGGGAAATATAAATTTTATTGTATATGTATAACTGTATTGTGAAATTTAGAATGTTCATTATTAGAGGTTCAGAATTTTATATTTTAGTACTTTATAAAAAATTACAAGCTCAAATTGAGAAAAGAACAATAATTTATAACTCTAAAGAGAGTGGGGTCTATTAATCATTGTTGTTTAGTGAAACTTGATTTGTAATAAGAATGACGAAAAACAAATGAGAGGAATTTACCTAAATATTCATGATTTGTTTTTTCTCATTTGGTGTTTAACAATGACTCATAGTTTCATATGATAAAATAAAGGAGTACATGATAGCAATAAATACACAAACATATTTTATGCAATAGCATATCAAAAAATATCAAAAAAGAATTATTACTAACATATCCCAAAATTGTAGTACACCTTAGACTCTTAGTATGTCAAGAAATTATCAAAATTTGACCATCAATTCATCAGAAATACAAGAAAGAATTATAAGCATAACAAACTAAAAGAACTTAAAAGAGATTGTGAAAAGAAAATTTTAAAAATTTAAATAAAGAATAAAAATTAAAGAGAATACCTTTATAACATCGAGCCAATCAACATGAAAAACAATAAGATATTCATATACTTGTCATCATATCATACAAAAAGAAAAGAGCTAAACAAAACAATATATTAATGAGATAAAAGAATGCACCAATAAAAAATATTACATAAGAAACACAAGAGGATGAAATGATTGATATTTTCTTGTCCAATTTAAAGGAAAAACTGGATATGAAAGGGTTGTGAATGAAAGAGTGTAACAACAAAAGCTAAAAAAACCAGTTATTAAACCTCATTAAGAAGTGAAAGATGATAATTTTTAACATCTAACTATGTATTTGGTTAGTTTAGCTGAAGTATTTTATTTAATTAAGAATGTTGAAGGGCATTTTTTAATTTAACTTTAGACTTATAACCTTTCCACTTTTAATATAATATGATATGATGATAAAACATTATCTCTAATCTCTATCACTTTAACTATGCCAAATTTGATAGAATATAAAAATATTAAGGCTTCTTTACCAAAGAGAAGACTTTAAAAAAGGACCCCTTTATTTTTTTCTTTTGTCAATATTTTGATTTTAGTTTTCTATGTTGTATGTTTAAGGTTACAAGATTAAAGAGTATTTTGGTACATTTATCATAACTTTAATTTAGAACCACAAGATTGAAAAGTGTTTTTTATTTTTTGTTGAAGTGTGACCATTTAATCACATAATTTTTTTTTTGATATGGGTGACGGTGATATTCGATCTCAGGATCTCTATCTACTCTGATATCATGTTGAAGTGTATGATGATCTTATTTAAAAGCTTAAGCTGTTAGAAAGAACACATTTTATACGAAGAAAGGTCTAAAATACCCTTATAGTATTAGAAATGGTACAAAAATACCCCTCGTTTACCTTTTGGCCTCAAAATACCCTTGGGGTTAACCTTTAGGGACCTATATTGCCATTTTGGCTAACAGACTAATTATGCCATTTATTTAATTATTTCATTTATTACGTGGCATTTTTTAATTGGTTGGAAAGTTAATTAATTAAAACCTAATTTTATTTGACCCAAACCCAAGTCCACCCGACCCATCCTCTCAAAAAAAACCCATTACCCATCCAAATAAAAACCCATTACCCATATCTGAAAAGAAAACCCTAAATATTCCCCCCAACTTCATCTCATCAGTTCTTGGAGCCGCGATAACTTCATCAGTTCTTGGAGCCGCGATATTCAAGTAAGAATTGAAGACTTATTCTTAATAGTTAGGGTTTAGTTGTCATAAATATTGTGTAGTGATTATTTGATTAAATGTATTTCATAAATAGTTAGGGTTTAGTTTTATTCGATTTGGTCTATTGTACTATAATGTTGTGAAGTTAGTGTAATGTTGACATTATACATTGTTTTCTGATCTTAGGGCTTTTTATTGCTTACATGTTTTATATATTGTTTTCTCAAGTTAGGGCTTTTGTTGCTTACATGTTTTATACAATTTTTAAAGGATTTTTTTGAGTTTATTTTATATTTTTGAACCTTGTGTATTGGTGTCTTGATTAGCTGCATGTGAAGTATGTATGTGTGTGACTTTACTGTTTTCAAGAATTTTTTTCGGTTTATTCATATTTTGTAACCTTGTGTATTAGTATCTTTATTAGGTGCATGTGAAGTAGGTATGTGTGTGACTGGTATATGTATGACTTTACTGTTCTCAATTTGTGTAATTTTTTGTTTGTTTCTTGTGTTGTATTCAATGTGAAGTTGAAATAAATAATGTTTGTGGTCCCTTAAAATTAAATAATGTTAGTTTTCCTACAACTTGTTGTGTTTATGGCAGACAAGTTCCTTTACATTTTTTTTGTCCGCCATGTGAAAAATTTGAAGAATGACTGAAAAAGTGGATTTGGTGTTTAATTATGGGGGCAAGTGGGTCCTGTCTCCTCAAGTTGTGTACATTAAAAAATTTAATAAAACTTGGTATGGATATGATGTGGATTTGCTGTCATATATTGACATTTGCTCAGAGTTCATTGAGAAATGTGGTTTTAGGGTTGTGAAACAACTGTTAGTAACAGGGCCAACTGGTAGGTATTATTTGCTTGAGGATGATTCAAGCATTAGGACTCTACAATCTGCTCTGTCTAGTCAGTTTAGTGTTCTTCAATTATTTGCTGTAGATGAGGGTGAAGCTATTGTTGTTTGCCCTAATATCTGTGACTTGAACAAGCCTTACCCTACTGTGCCAGTAGAGGTAGGAACTGATTGTGAATCAAATGAGGAGGATGAGGATCAGAATGAACCTATTTCCAGTGATTACAATAGTGATGAATTGGAAGTCTTTAGAAAGGAAAAAAGCAGAGAGATCAATGACAAGCTAGACAGATTCTTAGAGTTGGAAAAGGGTATGTGCTTTAAAGATCTTAAAGAAGCTAAAAGAATTGTGAGCTTTTACTCTATTGTTTGAAAGGTTGCACTTAAAGTTGATAAGAGTGACTCTACTAGATTGAGATATTTGTGTGATATTGGTTGTCCATTTGAGTGTTTGATATCTGCAGATAGAAAAAATCAAGGATTCAAAATTAAGACCTTGAACACAAAACACTCATGTGGGGAAAATGCTTTTAAGAATAGAAGAGCCACTCAAGAGGCTTTAGCACACTACTTCAAGAAAAAACTTCAGAATAATCCAAAGTACAAGGTGAAAGATATGAGACAAGATTTGGAAGATAATTTTAATTCAAATGTTAGCTATTCCAAGATGAAGAGGGTTAAAAGGCTTGTGTTAGAAAAATTGGAGGGTAGCTACATTGATGAATTCAATAAGTTGGAGGGTTATGCTCAAGAATTGAGGGACATCAACCCTGGTACTGATGTTATCATAAATATATCTAGAGAGGCTTTGGAACAAGGAAAAAGAAGATTCTTAAGAATGTATGTGTGCTTTCAAGCTTTAAAAAATGGTTGGAAAGGAGGTTTGAGGCCTTTTATAGGGCTGGATGAGACTTTTTTAAAAAGGAAAATGCAAAAGAATCTTATTGGTTGCAATGGCACAAGATTAAGTGAAACACTTCTATTCACTTGGTTGGGCAGTGGTGGACAGAGAAACATCTAGAACATGGAAATGGTTTGCTGAGTTACTGAGAAATTCTCTAGACCTGGCAGATGGTGAAGGAGTAACATTTATGTTTGATATGCAGAAGGAAGTTGTTTATGATTTTAATAAGTTTATGATTTTTCAGTTAAATTCTTATATAAATAACACTTTAACATGTTATGATTTTTATTGTTACAGGGGCTACTGAATGCTGTTAGTCATGTGTTTCCTAAAGTACATCATAGATGGTGTGTAAGGCACATTGAATCTAATTGGAGCAGGGCTTGGAAAGGTGTACAGATGAAGAAGTTACTGTGGTGGTCTGCCTGGAGCACCTATGAAGAAGAATTTCAAGATCAATTGAAAGTCATGGGTGCTGTGTCTAAACAAGCTGCAAAGGATTTGGTATGGTTCCCTACACAAAACTGGTGCAGGGCTTATTTTGACACAGTCTGCAAAAATCAATCATGTGAGAATAATTTTACAGAGTCTTTCAACAAATGGATTCTAGATGCAAGGGCAAAACCTATTATCAAGATGTTAGAAGATATTAGAATCAAGGTGAGTTGTTACTGTCTATATTGTCATCTTTTGTATTACCTTAATCTAACGATTATCTTAATGTGTAAGACTATACTGTTTCTATATATATAGGTTGGCTTAATGTGTATGACTATATAAGTTTCTAATTGTATCTTTATATATGTTAGTTAGCTTGATGTGACTGTTATATTGATGGGTTGTTAGGTTAATCTTACTATTGTATTGTTATATAGATTATGAATAGGCTGCAAAAACTTGATTGATAGGTTAGGTTAATCTCACTGTTGTGGCATTATGTATTTGGTATGACTATAGGTATGTGTATGACTATATAAGTTTCTAACTAATTGTTTGTCTCTTTATATATTTTAGCTTAATGTGACTGTATCTATATATAGGTTAGTTAGCTTGATGTGACTGTTATATTGATAGGTTGTTAGGTTAATCTCACTGTTCTATTGTTATATAGATTATGAATAGGTTGCAAAAACTTGATTGATAGGTTAGGTTAATCTCACTATTGTGGCATTATGTATTTGGTATGACTGTAGGTATGTGTATGACTATATAAGTTTCTAACTAATTGTTTGTCTCTTTATATATGTTAGCTTAATGTGACTGTCTCTATATATAGGTTAGTTAGCTTGATATGACTGTTATATTGATAGGACTGTTCTATTGTTATATAGATTATGAATAGGTTGCAAAAACTTGAAGAACACGGTAGAAATTGGAAAGGAGATTTTATGGCATATGCTATGGAGTTGTATAATGATTTCAATATCATTGCACAATGTTGTCAAGTTCAATCTAATGGAGACCAAGGATATGAGGTAGTTGAGGGTGAAGATAGGCATGTGGTGAATCTTAGTAGGAAGAAGTTCACATGTAGGACATGGGACTTGACTGGTATACCATGTCCTCATGCCATTAAAGCATATCTTCATGAAAAACAAGAACCACTAGATCAGTTGAATTGGTGATATTCCAAAGAAGCTTACATGTTGGTATACATGCATAAAATACAACCAGTTAGAGGTGATAAGTTCTGGAAAGTTGATCCTTCTCATGCTATGGAGCCACCGGAAATACATAAATTGGTAGGCACGCCAAAACTGAAGAGAAAAAGAGAAAAGGATGAGGCAAGGAAAAGGGAAGGGGTGTGGTCAACTTCAAGAAAAGGACTAAAAATGACACGTGGACATTGTAGTGCAACAGGTCACAACCAAAGAAGATGTCCTATGGTAAGTAATTTTCTTTACTTAGTCAATATTTACACTAGTTAATTCAATATCTAAGTAATTTCTCATTTTTATAGCTTCAAAGATCAAAACAACCAGCCCAAGATGTGCCAGTCTCAGCACCCAACCCAGTCAAGAAGAATCTGGTAGTGTCTTCATGCCTACTCCTGGCTTTATTGCTTCTTCAAGTCAACAGAGTAGCCAACAAAGTAGCCAACCTGCTAGACCTTCAAATTCAAAGACAATTGGAAAGAAACCTATTGGACCTTCAAAGTCAAAGAGAAATGTAGTTGCTGCTGATTCTAAGGATGAATCTGAAGATGAGAAACTTGTTGCACCTTAAAGTGTAGTTGCTAATGAGGATGGAGGTGAACCTGAAAGTGATGATGAGCAGCCAATTCTAAGGCCGAAGACAATTTCTGAAGCTAGGATTAGGCTTCAAGCTAAAAAGATACAGATTAGACCAACTGGTACTAGGAGGATTAGCTTCAAAGGAGATGACAATGGTGTGAGTATGCCAACTAATCTGCCATACTCACCAAGAAATTGGCTTGGAAAGGAAAATAAGCTATGACTTCAAATCAGTTGACAATTGAAAAGGAGACAAGAATTGGCAAATTGAAGGCAAAGTAAGGAAAAGAAGCTACGACTTCAGATCAGTTGACAGTTGAAAAGGAGACAAGAATTGACAAATTGAAGGCAAAGAAAGGAAAAAAAGCTACGACTTCAGATCAGTTGACAGTTGAAAAGGAGAAAAGAATTGGCAAATTGAAGGCAAAGAGGGGTGGGAAGAAGTAGTTGCATTATGTAGTTTACTTTTTTTTGTTTTCCAGTGTTATGTAATGGCATGATGAAACATAATATTTTGCTTTTTTGATGCTAATCCGTCTTGAACAAGTGACTGTAACTTTTTGTTCAAAATATATGACAATGCCATTACTAGTTATCTATGTAGTTGTTGTTTTTTTGTTTTCCAGTTGCATTATGTATGTTGCTTTATCTGGGAAGATGTCTTGATGGTAGGCTTGAAAGATCTTGTTAGTTGGAAAGTAGAATGATGTTGGAATAGTGCAGAATTATAAATTGATGTTGGAAAAGTGCTGGATTGCTTTATAGCATTTCAGATGAAGATGGCAAACAGGTGAAGATGGCAAACACTTTTCAGATGTTGGAAAAGTGCAGGATTGTAAATAGTTGGATTTCATGTTCGAAATGCTTTGCTATAAATCAAAACTTCCTCCTTGTCTGTTAATTCTAAGGTCTTTTACATTTTGTGTCTGCTAGGTATTGATAATGATGACATGTCAGTTGAATGTTAACTTATAGTAAATGGTAAAAGTACAGACTTGTTACATTAGATTGCTAACATTAACAAGATTGCTAACAACTTTTCCATTACAATCAAGAGATCAACAAGATTGCAAACAACTTTCAACAAGCAAAACACAATGACATTAAATCAGAAGTAACCTGCAGATTGCTAAAATTACATCAAACTACTAACGACTACACCACACTACTAGAACAGAGCTACACCACACTACTAGAACAAAGCTACACCACAATACTAACGACTACACCACACTACTAGAACAGAGCTACACCAAATTACTAACGACTACACCACATTACAAACGATCCAAGAAAAGAAGTTCGAACTTAGCTACGTACAACACACTACATCAACTTGGCAGCTACAAAACCAACAATAATACCCCAAGAGATCAGAAGCAAGCTTATCAATTGATGCACTTTCAACTCAAACTTAGGTTTATTATCATTCCAGTTCTTCAAATTAGAACTTTCAATGCGATGCTCCAACTCCAAGTTTGAAACTTTATCCTCCAAATTTGAACTTTCAAAAAAAGTCATATCATTCAAGTTGGAATCAATGTTTGATTTATGAATTTCAATGCCACCCATATCCTTCAAGATCTTCTTCAATCGGTTTCTTTCATTCCGAATTGAATCTAATTCAATCTTTTGATTGTGAATCATAAATGACACATGACTTAGAAGTTTATTATCGATCCAATCCCAATAACCACAAGATAATGAGCCAGCATGACAACATTTGAAGAATCGACGTCCACCGTTCTCACGGGTCATAGCAGTAAAATGTTTTGCTATCAATCCACACTTACATGTACGAGACTCAACTTGTTGAGGAGAAGAAACAGAAGATGATGTTGACATTTAAACAAAACAAAATTTAACTAACAGATGAAGAAGATGGTTTTTCAAGAGAGGAAAATTAACAGAAGAACTGATAAGATGAAGTTGGGGGGAATATTTAGGGTTTTCTTTTCAAATATGGGTAATGGGTTTTTATTTGGATGGGTAATGGATTTTTTTGAAAGGATGGGTCGGGTGGACTTGGGTTTGGGTCAAATAAAATTAGGTTTTAATTAATTAACTTTCCAATCAATGAAAAAATGCCACGTAATAAATGAAATAATTAAATAAATGGTATAATTAGTCCGTTAGCCAAAATGGCAATATAGGTCCCTAAAGGTTAACCCCAAGGGTATTTTGAGGCCAAAAGGTAAACGAGGGGTATTTTTATACCATTTCTAATACTATAAGGGTATTTTAGACCCTTCTCCGCATTTTATATTATTCTTAATATCTTCTTAAATTTTGTATCAGTCAAACTAGACCTTTCTTTTTTTAAAAGAGAGGAAGTATTTGATAAAAACAAAATTGGAGAGAGGTGTATTTATATTGTCCACGGAATTAGGTCGAGAGAAACTATATATAGTACCCTAGGTAAGAAATAACACTTACGCTGTTTACAATAATTTAAGACAACAAAAAATTTAAAAGAAATCACGTTGCATTGATATGGAAATTCCTGCATATGTTTTGATATTGCCATTAGTATTATTCATCATAATTTTCTTGTTGATGAGAAGAAAGAGAGTGAATTATCCTCCTGGAGGTTGTGGGTGGCCATTTATAGGCGAAACACTAGACTTTCTCAACGCTAACAAGGAAGGAACTCCAGAGAAATTCGTAAAAGAGAGGATAAAGAAATATAAGTCTAACATCTTCAAGACTTCGTTAATGGGGGAGACTATGGTGGTATTGGGTGGTGCAAATGGGAATAAGTTCTTGTTTAGCAATGAAAACAAACAAGTCACTATTTGGTGGCCTATAACAGTAAGAAAAATTATAGGATCTTGTCTGATTACTACTGTTGGAGAAGAAGCCAAAATCATGAGGAAGATGCTTTCTACTTTTGTTAGCCCTGATGCCTTTTCCAGACTCTACATCAAAACCATGGAGCTTGTTGCCCACCACCATTTTACAAATTATTGGCATGGTAACACTTGTTAGACAATAACCTAATATTAGTAAAGGCTTTAACATTCTTTATTAATGTGCATGTTTATTAAAGCTAAAAACTATTTTTTGTGGTAGGTAAAGAGAAGGTGAAGGTGTTTCCTCTGGTAAATTTATACACTTTCAAAGTGGCATGTCAACTATTCATGAGTATTGAAGACGACAGCGAAATCGAAAGGCTTTCTACGCAGTTCAACATTTTATTAAAAGGACTAATTTCCCTCCCTATAAATTTACCTGGTACAGCATTTTACAAAGCAGCAAAAGCTA
>JAGDQO010000966.1:105000-184266 GCA_018342035.1 Solanum appendiculatum
CACTCCATAGATGAAGATCGTCATACCTTGAGGTTCAAAGTCCTTAATTAATTGATGAATGGAAGCTTGATGTCTTGAACCCTAACTTGACCTCTTCTTCTTCTTCTTATGCAAGCTTCTAAAGAGGGAAATATTTGGGAGTAATTGAAAAGTGATTAAGGAGGGTAGAAATTAGGCTTATAAGACTTGTATAGGGATTAGGAAAAGGGGTTAACTGACCTAACGTAGTAAATAAGTCATTGGGTGAAAAGACCAAAAGATCCCTTAAAGAAAATCAACCGACGACCCCACCTACTACATGACCTACGGTGTGTAGGTCAACCTACCATCCGTAGGTCACACTGCCAAGCCCCCAAAATTTATAAATTTTTTTCTCCAAAAACAGTGGCACCTACGAAACTTGACCTACGGTTGGTAGGTCCACCTACCAGCCGTTGGTGCCAACCGTAGGTCACACTTCCATCTTTCTAAAGATTTAAATTTTCATTCTTTTCGAATTCGGGGTGTTACAGGCACCAAACAACCATTAAAAAATCATCACTCATTTGACTCCGCAAGTCATTCTTGATAAACTTCATTGCCAAGAAAACTCTTTCAACGAATGTAGTGGCAACATGTAGTAGTAGAGCAAGTTTCACTAAGCGGAATACTAGAGGATAATTTGAATGTTTTTTTGTTTGGACTAATCTTTTGGAAAGATTACAAAGTCCATTTAGATAGGAGAACCTTTCATCAACATCACGAACATCAACAATGTAACTTGCAAGTTGATTCTCAAGAGTATTCAGATTAAATTCATCAAAATCATTTGGATATAATTCAGCCATTCTCATTACCTTTTTAATGTCAAAACTTGAAAATGAGTTAATTGGATTCAAACAAGCAACTCCATGGAGAAAATCAATAGCCACCTCATTAAAACGATCATTAAGTTCTTGAAGTTACCAATCAATAATATTGAAAAACACTTCATGAACACGGTAATGATGTAAGACTATATAGTGAGCAAGTCTTCGCCATGATCTTAAAGAGCTAACATATGGCTCCTCAAAGTTAGGTATCAAAATATCATGTTTGGTACAAAATATAGATACCTTAGCAATGAGAGAATTCCATTCATCATCCCTTAAAACTTGCAACCTTCTCTTTGCTACTTTAACAAGTAGCATGGCGTTTGCAACATCTTGCTTCTTTTTTGTAAGCATTTATTGAGCTCATTTGTGATTGCTAATACATCTCTCATAAAATGCAACATGAACGCAACCTCAAATGTTCGACAAGATTCAAGATGTCCCGTTGCCTTTGCTCTTTCATCCGTACTTCGTGCATAAAAAACAAGTGATTCAAGAACTTCAAGAATAGAGCCAAACATAAGAATAAAATTGTTAAATGATTTATAATGAGATCCCCAACGAGTATCACAAGCTCTTGAAAAACCAAGTTATTGATTCAAGCCCCTACCGGTAGTAAGTTCACCCATATCTAATGCCTCTTGAATTGTTGCTTTTTGAGAATCTCGTAAATCATCCACACACTTAAAAGAAGATTCCAATACATTAAAAATATTTGAGACCAATACCACAAGTTTTCCCATTTCAACACACTTTTTAGAGACCCCAATAAGAGTTAGTTGAAGCTGATGAGCAAAACAATGGATGGAATGAGCCGATCTACTTTCTTGCCTAATCAACATTTTAAGGTCATTGACCTCACCTTGCATATTGCTTGCCCCATCGTACCATTGTCCATGCTGTCATGACCTAAAGTACCCCTAGATGTGACATGGCGTATAAGACCCCGAAAAGACCTCATACAAGCCACTTAGCATACATCATATAAGATAATAGTAGTCAACAGTTTAAAAGTCCATTTCATAGTTAAAAGAGTTTGACAAAATAGCGGAAGTCTAACATAGTCTCAAAGCCATCTAATACATCAATGAAATGAAATTGGGATGTAACCGATACAAGTTCTAAAGTAAAAAGACATAGAACTATAAATGTGGCATTGTCCTCAAAGTATGAGGACTCACCAAGTCTTCAAATCTCTAATGCAACGAACTAGCCATGAATGGATGGAGAAGAGTCGGATCCTACATTTTGAGACAATGCAGGCAAGAGTATGCGTTAGTACATAGAATGTACCAAGTATGATAACTATGCATAGAAGTCATAAAATCATGCTTAAAAGGAGATATACATAAGATACAATGACCAAGCTAAATCATAAAGTAACATGATGGAAAACATGAGTTAAAAACCATGGTCAATGCAAGTAAATCATCTTAGACCAAACATACTTGAAATACTTTTGTGGAAGTAACCTTAGTTCATTATGTGGGAAATTAGCCTTAACTGACATAGACCATGTGAGCTATAACGTGGAATCAGGTGTCTACCTCAACCGAAAAGAGGTGTCCTTACTTGCCAAGGTAAGAACCATAACTTCTAGCTTAAGTGGATCCACAAGCTAATATATATTTAAGACAATCATCCTATGGTGGCACATAGTTTATGGGACATGGGTAATCGCCACTTGTCCACTCGGTGCTAAGCAAAAATCCTACGGAATAGTCATAATTCATAACTTATCTTATCATTAGTAGCCATGAGTAATCGCCTCTTGTATTATTAATCATGAAAGGCACATCAAATGGCCAATCCAAGCTAAAGTTCATTACAATAGCTCCTTAATTCTTGATTCAAAGTTTAGTTGAGAAAACCTTTCAATCCTTATGAATCCTTTATGTGAGAAAATCCTTTCACATTCATGTTTTGAGTAATATATGAAAAATCCTTCCTCAACATAACACAACAACATTGATTTTTCACTCTCAAAGCAACCTTAAATCATTTATCTCAATTTCATAAAGAACATGCATATCTTCATAATTTTCATCTTTCATAGTTCAAAATCCCATCATAGAATCAAGTATAGAAATCATAGATCATGCATGGGTTCATGGTAATTCAACTTCTAATCATGCAATTAACTCAATTCATGCATATAAATACTTAAATCAATCAATTAGATCATAATTTGAAAGAACCTATAAGATAGAAGAAAACCCTAATTTCAATTAGAGAATTCTAACTTGAAAAATTAAGGAATTTAGGAACCCTATAGAGGAAAGGACTTCATAGGTGAAATCTATCATGCCTTGATATCAAAAACCCACAATCAATGGTGAATTAAGAGACTTGACTTGAAACCCTAGATCTTCTTCTTTAAGCTTTAGAGAGAAATATTTGGGGAAAGATTTGGAGGGATTTGGGGGAATTTGAAGAATGGCTAGAAAAGGGTAGATTTTAGGCTTAGGAGACTTATATAGGGTCTAGGATTAGGACTAAACCGACTTAGATTAGGTATAAGTCAATTAGGGAAAAGACCAAAAAACCCTTAAAAATAACTGCCAGATCCCCATCTACGGTTCAGACCTATAGTCCGTAGGTCCAACGACAGACCGTCCTGGTCAACCGTAGAAAGATTCAGAGACTATTCAATTTTGGACTTCCAACGACGGTTTCCATGTGCGGTCTGTTGGTCCACTCACGGGCTGTATATATCAACCGTAGATCCTAACTTTGACCCTTGAAATTCACCAAATCTGGGAGTGATCTACAAGACCTATCTACGGTCCGTAGAAACAATAACGGACCGTTCCGTTGAGTTGTAGAAAGGGTTCTGAAAATTGACATTTTCAAAAAAGTTTACCTTACCATCTACGGTTCCCACCTACGGCCCATAAGTCGACCTACAGTCTGTAGATGGCTTCCATCAGTACTGGCACTAGTTCCGAAAAACTTGAAATTTTCCCTCTTTTCAAACTCGAGGTGTTACACATGCACACTTGATGGACTCAAAGAAAGTTGAGCAAGTAAATTAACAATTGCCTCCCTTAGGGATAATGCACTAGTATCTTCAAAATGAATAATGTCAATAAGTCGCTCCATCACAAATCCCATTCTATCAACATACTGTAATACAATATCCATTTGCTCCTTGCATGAAACGTCAAAAGATTCATCAACTAGTAAGGCAAAGTAGTCACCATTTAGTTCCTCAAGAATAGCTTAACTGTTTCTATCTTACATGCAGTCACAATATCTTTTTGAATCACTGGAGAAGTCATTTGATCATTTTGAGGGGCATGTTCAAGTACATAATCACAAACTTTATCACACCTTTTTGCATACCATGAGAGAATCTGAAGAAAATTACCTCTACTTAGTGATGATTTAGATTCATCATGACCTCGAAATGCGAATCCTTGAGTTATGAGAAGTCTTACTACATCAACCGAAACACTTAAGAGGATATAATAATCATGCTTACTTTGATTAGATTGCCTCTCAAATGCAGATTCAATAGATTGTTGCTGTTGTACTAAATCTTGACATTTATGTTTTGACCGATTATGTGGGCTATTCGATAGTCCAATATGCTTATCAAGACAACTCTTTTTATTCCAACTCTTAAATCAAGTACATGAAAATACTTCACTTCCACCTTGATTAATACTGTGGTCATTAAATAGATAGCAATACAAACAATAGGCTACATCTTTACTAACACTATACTCCAACCAATCATGATATACATCATACAACCATTCAAGATTAAAACGACGCATTGATCCATAAATATTTGTTTGAGAATACTCATGCACCTCCAAGCGAGGTTGACAAGGACCATTCACAAGGTATGATGTTCTAATAATATCACGATGATTTGGATTATGATTCAATATTGGGGTTCTTTCACTGGGATCAAACTTTAAAGAACTCAAATCTGATGTTCTAAACTTGAGAAGAATGTGATGGCACTTCTGAAAGATTGATATTTCCTTCTTCGTTAGATTGACTATGACTATGAGAGGCTAAATTTGATTTCGGTACTTGGGTAAAATACTTCTATATTGAATATTGAGATTTGAGACTGAAACCTAAAGTAAGAATTTAGTTAGAATTAAGAGAATTAAAAACACAATAAAATTATTACCAAAAAAGTTTAAGTAGTGGTTATTTGATTATTAAATAGAATTTCTCTATCTCTCCAATTTTAGATTAAGAAAAATATATAAAATCAGCCAAACAAAAAACTTGAAACTTCAATGATATCGCTGAACAAAGTCAAAACTATCCTATGGAAAATAAAAAAATATGAAGAGGTATAAATACATCAGTCAAATAAGAGAAAACATCAAGAAATAACAAAATAAAGTATATAGAAATCTAGTAAATGAAAAAGGAAACCAAGAACTTACCTAGATAGCTATTAACGGATACGGGAGAGACAATTGCCTTCCTTCCCAACAACAGCAACAGAAGGCGGGCCAACAGCAGCAGAAGAAAGAGACCGTTGAGAAAAAAAAGTGGAAAGATCTTAGAAGAAAGGTTTTTTTTTTAATATTTGACTTTGTAATTAGGGATTAAACTAATAAATCCCATATTCCCATGTTTTCTGGTTCCATTATTTTTTTAAAAAAATTTCACTTGTGCGTTTACAACATCCATCAAATTGATAGGAGAAAGAGTGAAAAAGTGCTTTCATTGTTGTGGAATAAGAAGCCTTCGTATCTTAATGCACGTATTTAATTTATTCGGAGCTATTAGAGCGGGATCCACTTTTTGGGGAATATGAGTCGAAGCAATAACAAGAATATTTCTAGTAGAACATCTTTCACAATCCCTGGAGAGATGGTAAATTCCCACGTTTTCTGATTCCATTATTAAATTTTTTTAAATTAAAACGGCTAAACTTATGTTGATAAATAATACCATCAGCCAGACTCAAACACACGGCCACGTGGCCTTAAGGTGAAATCCCGAACCCCCTTTGCCACTGCGCTACGCCTTGGGTATATTATGTTCAGGGGGTTTAATATTATATATATACACATAAACAAAAAATTTGAATATATATGTATATATATATATATATATATATATATATATATATATATATACACACACATATATAGTATAATTTTTTGACGAAGGGGGTTCGGATGAACTCCCTTGATGCCACATAGATCCACCCCTGAGCGCAACTGATACTTAATACCAAAACTTAGGCCTGAGCCAACCCTACTGAACCATTTGCTAGTGGCACATGACAGGCACACATAGTAAAAAGACAAACAAGTGTATCTCGACTTAAAATAAGTTTTCGGTCGATAAGGATTATATCAACAACTTTACAAAGAAAACAACTACTCCCCATAATTTATATAAAGCAATAACCAGCTAGCACATAACCCTGCTTGGGCCGTCGAGGTTACCATGGTATTTAGGAAAGCATAAATGTTAAGTGGGCCGTAGAAGCCACAATAGCCACAATGATCTTTATATAGAAACTGAAAACACATACATATCTAAACAATACATCAAACAACTATCAAACTTCAGCCAACCAGCAAACAAGGATGACATGGCCAATAACGTGGCTATACAACTCAATACACTAGTCTGTAGGCCTCTATGAATACAATACTTGGACGGAATAAGGGCTCGACCTACCCAAAATCTATAAACAGCAAAACCAAAAAATCTTTGGAACTCTAGCAACCCTTTGAAGAAAGAAGTTAACCAATTAGCTGGATAGATGGTTGTGCTACTCGACATGTCTTTCTGTTCGTCGCTCAGGATCTGTAGGCCGACATAAATGCAGCGCCCCAGATAAGGGGCGTTCGTACAAAATAATATACCAAACATGTAAGTTAAACTAAAAGCTGAAATTGAAGCTAATATCATATTATTGTATGTAATCTCATAGCAAGCATACTTATTCGCATTCTGAGTCTATAAATAAAGAGATTGATAATATAAGTACTGTAAGTACTAAAGTGGGGAGTCAGAGGTAAATCACAACGTACTTACTTGTTCTTGATTTAGGTTTACAAACCATAACAAATTAAGCAGTCTGCTTAACTTGAATTAAGTTAACTAGTGTCATCACATAATGAAGTGCATGGGGAAGAAGGTCAACAATCATCATAATACTTCCTAACTATTCCCGACATAGATCATACAATAATAGTCAAACAATAACTTAACCGGACCCTATAAGCATGACAGATACAAACAATAAATAAAACTACCTACCCAGGCTCCCATAAGTCTAAGAGGTGTCAATTCAATCTATATACCCCTATCGGTAATCTCTTAGCCCTTTAGGCAATTATTATAACTCAATAGCTCCTTATGCACTCTACAATAGCCTCGAAGCACAAAATAATTGGTGAAGTTTAGAACTTCTATGAACCAAGTGGGCATCTGAAAAATTTAAATGTGACGTCGTCAACTCCGCCAGTGGTGGCAATCGATGTGTATGGAACTTTGACATGCATGTGTTGGACCGTTGATTTCGTTGCCGAAGAAAGGAGGTGTTTGTGTACCTACCTCAAGGTCACTTCAAACATCTCTCTAAGTATCCTCCCATACCTTATAAACTCCATCCTTATATTTTATAACGCATTGTAGATGTGAAGTTACAAGTTAGTATACTTTTCCTCTGCTTGGTGTCAATTTTGTTCAAAATTTGGTATGAATTGGTTAAAATATTTGCTTGTGTAAGTTTCTTTGTCTAGTGTTGATTGTAGAAATTTTTGAAATTTTTTTAGTGACTTGGAATTTGGTTTCGATGTGTTCAATTACAGGTGGATACAACGTTTGATGAGGTCAATGGACAAGTCTCACTAGTTTTTGACAGTCAGGTATTGTAGATGCTTAAATTTAGTTCCTTTGGATAAAATTTGATTAATACAAGCATTGCCGAGGTGATTCTACTATGTTTTTTTTTTATATCTCTTGTGCAATATTTTTCTCTGTTTTGTAAATTTTTCAATGTTCCGCTCTTTTTTTGTCTATGTTCTGCAATTTTTTCTTTATCTTTTTAATTATTTTCTCTATTCTTCTTTTTTTATTTCTCTTTTTGTTGTGATTTTAGTAAACCACGTTGTAGACAATGAATTTTGTGGGACTCTACAAGATGTGTTCAGTTCAAGTTGAGACTCTACAAGATGTGTTCAATTCCAACTAGGATTCATGGGGGCTACTCAACTCTAAATCCTAGTTCATGCCTATATAAAGGGTACTGTATTCCTTTGAAAAGACATCTCAAAATTTCCACCACAAATTTAAGGAATAGTCATAAAGAGATCGAAATCTCGAATATTCCAAAAATTCATGGAATATTCATAAAAATATCAAATCCAAATCATATTAATTCGATAAATATGCTACTAATGACCCTCAAATTATGAAGATCAAGCCCAAATTATCCTAGTTCAAGAAATACGCCACTAACGGCGCTCGAATTATGAAAATCAAGTCCAAATCATCCTAGTTCGGGAAATACGCTACTAACGGCTCTCGAAATTATAGAAATCAAGTCCAAATCATCCAAGTTTGGAAAATACGCCACTAACGTCCCTCAAATCATAGATAAATCTTCTGAGAGAAGAATCAAGGGAGGAATAGAATTATACCCGCAATATTTATCAATAAAATTATGTTTCTTCATATTTTATTTGTGATTGAAATTTATTTTCTGTTACTTTAAAATTTATTGCAAACAAATTGGCACTCCCAGTGGGACCAAATCTGTGCTTCATCTCTTCTCTCACAAATCAAATTTGCAAATCTAATACCACAAAACCCAAAAGGTCGAAGAATGAGTACTTCAAGCCTCGTCTTTGAATTTCAACAAGTCTACACTCCGACAAGCTTTGAAGCAAGGGGCATTTGTAGACAATGAAATTTTGTGGAACTCTACAAGATATGTTCAATTCAAGTTGGGACTCTACAAGACGTGTTCAATTACAAATAGGATTCTTGGAGGCTACTCAACCCTAAACCCTAGTTCATGCCTATATAAAGGGTACTATATTCCCTTGAAAAGACATCTCAAAAATTCCACCACAAATTCAAGAAATATTCATAAAGAGATTGAATCCAAATCATCTTAATTCGAGAAATACGCCATTAATGGCTCTCGAATTATGAAGATCATGTCCAAATCATCCTAGTTTGAGAAATACGTTACTAATGGTCCTTGAATTATAGAAATCAAGTCCAAGTCATCCAAGTTCAGGAAATACGCCACTAACGGCCCTCAAATCATGGATAAATCTTATGAGAGAAGGTTCAAGGGAGAAAAAGAATTGTACCCGCAATATTTATCAATAAAATTACGTTTCTTCATATTTTATTTGTGATTGGAATTTATTTTCTGTCACTTTAAAATTTGTTGCAAGCACACGTACCTTAAGAAATGTAAATTTGATTGATAATATTTCTAGTGTCAATTAAAATGTATCTTTTCCACTGATATAGAAGTTAAAAGCATAAGCTGAGATATGTAACTTTACAACAATATGTGTGGAGGATAGAGTATATGGAAATTTTATCCTTACCCTTGAGAAGCCCGTCTTAGTGTGTTGGTTCAATTTTTCTATGACGAAGTTTGGATAACTTTCCATTTTAGTGTTATCGGCTTTATATAGGGCCACCCAACAATTTCGGTCCTTAAGCCTAATCTTTTCAATCTATTTCTATCTTATTCCAATCCATGTGATTATTGTGTAAAGTAAACCCCAACGTTGCATTCATTAATCATATAAGAGGTATTTATACAAGAGTTGGTACATATACAATTACAGAATAACCCTTAATAGAGACTTTAACTAATACCATACTTATCACTCCCCCTCAAGTTGAACCAGGTATAAGGTTCAACTTGCCACGCAAATCACAGAAACGATCCTTCAAGAGAGGTTTGGTAAGAATATCTGCAAGTTGGTCATGAGAAGAAATATATTGAACCTGAAGTTCCTTTTTCTAGATAAGATCTCGAATAAAGTGAAAATCGATCTCCATATGTTTGGTGCGAGAGTGAAACACCGGGTTAGTGGTAAGATAGGTCGCACTTAAATTATCACACCACAAGAATGGCACAGAACCAAAAGAAAGACCAATTTCTTTCAACAAAAGACGAATCCATAGAAGTTCACTGGTGGCAGCAGCAAGAGAGCGATATTCGGCTTCAGTAGTGGAGCGCGAGACAGATCGTTGTTTGCGAGAACACCAAGAAACAAGTGATGAACCTAAGAAAATTACAAAACCAGTAGTAGACTTCCGATCATCTATACTTACTCCCCAATCAGTATCACAATATCCTTGTAATTGGGGAGAGTTCTGGTTTAGAAGTAAAATACCATGAGAAGAAGTAGATTTCAGATATTGTAAGATACGCTTAATTGCTGCCCAATGTTTCTCTGTTGGACTATGCATGAACTGACAAACTTTATTAACTGAGAAGGAGCTATCAGGTCTTGTGAAAGTGAGATATTGTAAGCCACCAACAATACTTCGATAAAAACTTTCATCAAGGAATTGAGTGCTGTCACTAGCGTGCAACTTATTACTCGGGCACATGGGAGTAGAGATATCACTGCAAGTTAACATGCTACTACGTTCCAAGGGATTATGTGTATATTTCTACTGATGTAACAACAACCCATCAGATCGCCATATAGCTTCAATACCCAAAAAATAATTAAGCTTGCCCAAGTTGCTCAAGGAGAAGCGTATTTCTAACTGTTGAAGCAATGATGAAACTAGCTGCATAGACGTGCCCAAGACTATTATTTCATCAACATAGATCAGACAAAATAGTTTTTCAGTGCCCGCGCTTCTAAAAAAGAGTGATGAATCGTTTTAGATCCTTGGAAACCAAGCTCACGCAAGGCATCAGTCAAACATTTATTCCATACTCGAGGAGCCTGTTTAAGGCCATAAATAGACTTCTCTAGCTTGCATACAAAATTAGGGTGATTAGGGTCAACAAAACCTGATGGTTGAACCATGTATACATCCTCCTCTAGCTTACCATACAAGAAAATGTTAGAGATATCAAGTTGATTAATAATCCATCCCTGCGACACGACAATAGAAAGCAATAGTCGAATGTTGTAGGTTTGACAACAGGACTGAAAATATCATCAAAGTCGATTCAGGGCGTTAATGGAAACCCTTGGCAACTAATCTAGCCTTATGTCGTTCAATGGAGCCATCTGGATTTTTCTTTGTCTTGAAAATCCATTTACAACCAATTACATTCATAGCTTGATAAGGTGGAACCAATTTCCATGTACCAGTTGCTATGAGCGCATTATATTCTGCGGACATAGCAGATCTCCATTCAGGAATATTAATAGCCTGAGTATAACATGTTGGATCAAGACCAAGGCTAGAGGAGTTGAAGAAGGACTGGATACGTTTGGGCTTAAGATTTCCTGTTTGCGCTCGTGTAACCATTGGATGATTGCGAATGGGTGTGACTAAATCCAATGAAGTAGTACCATTAGCATTAGAATCACTTGGAGAATCAGAAACATCACCATCAATCAAAATGTTGAGATCTTGAACTTGTGTATCATGTGAGCCAGTACCAAGTATAGCATGAGAAGGAAAAGCTAGTAATGGAGATGATGAAAGGGGTGGAGAGGATTGCGGATGAGTTGAGGTGGGTTCTTGGCTAACTGGTAGTTGAGGTTGCGACATCGGTTGATGTATATGTGTGGCTGGACTAATATGAGGAGTAGTAATAGCAAGAGATAAGTTTGTGTCAGGCTTAGTAGATGCAACACACACACCATCGACTTCTTGAAAGGGAACACCTGTTCATCAAACAACACATGACGTGAAACAAAAGAATTGTTAGAGAAATGATTATAACACTTGTAGCCTTTGTAAGTTTGACTATAGCCATGAAAGACGCAGGGAGTGGAATGAGGACTTAATTTATTTTGTGAAGAAGGACGAAGGCTTGTTACCAAACAAAATTTCATATGGACTTTGATGATTTAATCAAGGAGTGGGCAGACGATTGATGAGAAAAACAGCCATTTCAAATGCATTTGTCTAGAATTTAGAAGGGACATGAGAGTGAAAAAGAAGTGCACGACCAGTTTCAGTGACATGCTTATGTTTCCTTTCTGCACACCATTTCTGTTCAGGGGTATATGGATAGGAAACACGTTGTGTGATTCCATGTGTGCGTAAATAGGAAGTCAAGGCTTGAAACTCACCTCCCCAATCTGCCTAAAATTGTTTAATGGTGCAATCGAAGAATTTCTCAACCAATAAACGAAATTGATGAAAAATATCAAGCACATCCGATTTATACTTCATAAAATTATTCAAGAATATTTGCTAAAGTGATCAAAAAATAAAACATAATAGCGAAAACCATCATCTGAGATTTCCGGGGCAGGACCCCACACATCTGAACAAATTAAATCTAAAGGACCACGAGCTTAATATTCAGACACTGAGAAGGGCAACTTATGAATTTCGCTCTTTACACAAGCCTGACATAATGAACTTCGAGAACTGCTAAAGCTATCAGAATCTAAACTATTATTAGAGACTAAACGACGAGCTGTAGAAGGAGAAGCATGTCCAAGTCGAGCATGCCATGTTCCCAATGTTGCAGAGTATGACTGGATAGGAGTTTGTTGTGGAGACGCTGGAAGGTTATAAAGACCTATTTCATTCGGGCCTTTGAACAATGGAGCCCTCGTTGCAAAATCCTTCACAAGAAAATAGTCAGGAAAAAATTCACAAGAAACATTATTTGCCTTAACAAAGGAACTAACAGAAATTAAATTCTGTTTAGCAGTAAGGACACACAAAATATTATTTAGATTAAAGGAAGCACCTGGAACACGCAAAGAAGAAGAACCAATGTGAGAGATAGGTAATTTAGAACCATTACCTAGCACAACTTCTTCAGGACCTTGATATTCAGAGTGAATAGCAAGATTATCAAGATTAGGAGTAAGATGGTGTGTGGTGCCACTGTCCATAAGCCATGATTGAGAGGGTTGTGAAGAGGTTCTAGCAAGGTTAGAAGATGGTTTATTGACACCACGAGTAGCATTCCCAGTTCTCGGTGAAGGGCAAACACGAGACACATGTCCAAGTCCTCCACAATTATAACAACTGATGGTCGAAGTATCCAATGGTGATGCTTGTGTTACTGGATTAGAGAATTGGTTGTTCGTGGCAGCAGTGTGAACTGAAGAAGAGAACCCACGGCCAGGTTGTGATGGAGAAGAAAAGTAACCACCCCTGCCACGTCGGTTTCCATTGCCACGACCTCGCCCTCGCTCTCGCTGAGGTTGAGTCATTCCATAGTGAGCAGTTGGCTCAATTATTGCAGATTCTTCATTCTTCAATTGTCTCTCTTCGGTCAAAAGGAGACCATACAGAGTATCAAAAGATACATCAGTTTGTGTCGCGTCAAGAGATCTTGTAAAAGGGCGATAAGACGCACCTAAGCCACTTTTAACATACTCAACAAGATCGTCCTCCTTAATAGGATGTTGTAAAGTAGCAAGTTGATCAGCTATACTCTTAGCTTTCTGAATATACATCTCAATTGAATCAGAACCACGACGAAGAGTATAGAGCTGATTTTTCAATTCATGAATTTTTGACTTTGATGCCGTGGCATACGCCGAAACCAATTTTTCCCAGGCTGCACGAGATTTCTCAAGCCTACTATTTGTGGTAACACACTCTCTAAAACAGAGGCGACAATCCAACTTAAAACTATTTGATTTGACGTACCCAATTTTGATACACAGGATTCAATTGATTCTCACCAAGAATTTTTTCTGGAATTGGTTGAGAGCCATCAAGATGATGCTCCAATCTACAGCCATGAATCATAGGTAGAAATTGAGTTCGCCAAAGTAAGAAGTTCGTTGAAGTCAATATTATTGGGAGTTGATGGGTAGGATTAAATGATGGGGAAGACAACATTGTCGCTGAAGCAGTAGGCACAATGGAAGCATTGGTGGCGGCTGAAGTTTCTGGCATACTTAGGTTTTTTTTTCTAAGCGTTGGTTTTTTTTTTTTTGTGGCTTCTGATACCATGTAAAGTAAACCCCAACATTGCATTCATAAATCATTTAAGAGGTATTTATACAAGAGTTGGTACATATACAATTACATAATAACCCTTAATAAAGACTTTAACTAATACCATACTTATCATATTGAACTCACTAGTTTATTTGGAAGAAAAATGAAGTTAGTCACTTTCTAATGGGTAAACCCTTGAAGAGACAACCTTGAACCATCATGTCCAATCTATTGCTATCTTATTCCTATATCTGTGAATATGACTCACTCAGTTATTTTGAATTTGAATGAAGTTAAGATAAAATGAAGGTTTATGGAAATCACATTTAGATAGTGGAAAAAATGCAAAAAGATAAAAGTCTTGAGAAGTTAGATATTTTGTTAAGAGTAAATCGCATGTAATCACTCTGTTCATCATCACTAGGTTCATGTTTCTTTCCCCCATAAATTTTGAGTCATATAAGCGTCTTTAGAGGGAACTAATCTTCAACATAGTTTTAAATTTTCCTTGCATCTCTTTTCTGGAAAGAAGTACCAAAAACCCGTTCAATTTTATTGTACGATGACAAGCCTTAATTGTTCTTTATTTAAGAATTACTCTCATATGATTGACCATAGGAAGTATACCAACGGTCAATAGTTGGTACTCCGTGTTGAGCCAAATTTGTTTTTTTTCAACTTAAATCATTGTGATTAAGCTGAATTCTGGTTCTATTCAGATCAAGATTCTATTTGTTTATATGCTTTCAAGAGCTGCGTAGCTTTATGGAAGCAATTAGAGCCACCAGTTTGTGTACCAATGCTTGTCCCTATCATATTCTCATTACCTGCTTATTCACATTAACAGGATAAAACTTGGCGAGTCCGTTGCGTGGTTGCAAATCAACTTCTTGAACTATGTCACACAGTTGAACCAGATGCTACCAGGTAGTTACTTATTGTGCTTTGCAAGTAGATCCATAAACATCTCCTTTACATTATTGTCATTAATCTTTATTTCAAAATAAGTATTTGGTTATTTATATGAACTGAAAATGCTGTTAAGATCATTTCCCCAAATCTTATTGTGCTCTTATCACTAGTATATCTTTTCCTTTTCACTTTTTAGTTCTCTCTCTCTCTCTTTCATTTTTTCGTGTATCGACTGTTAATCAAGTTTGCTTTGTCCCAAACTAACTTATGAGAGTTGTGAAATTTATGTCAAGGTTTAAAACTAATGGTGCTCCTTTTGTCTTTTCTTGAATCATGCTCTTAATAGTTAGGGGGGGGGGTGAATTAAAATTATCATAGTCGATTGAAGTCGACTCCTCCTGCAGGTTAGATTCACAGAATATAAATAATCACAGGACAAAATATAAATAAAGACAAAATATTTTTATACTGATTCGGATCACCGGTGTGGTGCCTAGTCCAGTCCCCTTGGGTTACAAGGATTTCCTTTAGAGCCTTTTGGGAATTTTGGTTGTACAATGTTTTGAACCTAAAGTCCTATCTGACAAGCAAATCAAATTTTCTATCATGACACAGCCTCAACTTGTATAACCTATGCAAGCGATGTTTGTTTCTCTTTTCTTTTTCAATTGTAAACAGAAATGAATACAAAGCTTTATGAAAGATGAAAGAAGGTAAGAGTACAAGTTCAAGTGAAGTGTGTAATTTAAACTAGACTGGTAGGGCTGACTTCATATACGGCGTTTGAGAATTAGCCATTTTAGCTCGAATAGGAAAATCCAAGGGTGTTTCCTTCAATCAAGGATTTGTAATGTTTCCTTGATTGAGTGCACACGTCCATATCATATATGTTCGCGTGATATTCTTCCTTTTCTTGATCCCGGTGATTTCTCTTCTGCCTTGTACAAATTCTATTGTTCTTTTTTGTAGTCTCTTCTAACTGGTTGATAGCTGATCTCCTCCCATATTGTGATTCTTTCCTTCCCTAGAAGATCTTGATTCCTTGATTTTGGTTTACTTGATTTGCTGTTTTAGGTTGATCATCTTTCCCTTTTCTGCTAGATTGATACAGGCGAGTCAATCTCCTCTTTATGCGTCTGTTGAATTAATATTGACGGATCAATCTTCTTCATTTTGATTATCTTAACAAATACATAGTTCCTGTTTTCCTACGACACATAAGGGACTTTTCATTATGTAAAACATCACTGAAGGTAACAACTCTCTCTTTTCTTTTTTTTTCAGTATGTGTGTTGTATCATTGTTTCCTTTCCTTGGACTATCTATTACTCTCTATCCTAATTTATATAACTTACTTTCCTTTTTAGTCAGTCCCAAAACAATGACACATTTCTATATTAAATAATAATTTAACTTTAAAATGTTCATTTTACCCTTAATGCAATGATTTATAGCCACACAAATTTCTATCATTTATTTTAGACCACAAGTTTTAAAAGTCTTTTTTTTCTTTCTTAAACTCCGTGCTGAGTCAAACTACCTCAAATAAAATGGGACGGAGGGAGTAACTGTTCAAAGGAGCTTTCAGTAATTACTTATAACAGTTACATAATTTTGTCCCGGGCACTATATATCATCAGATTCATCCCGATTTGTTCATACTGCTCTGTCTTTAGATATTGTAGGACTAGCTCCTATTTTAGGAAAGGTATAAACTTTTGACATTGTTAAATCTAGTTAGCCTATCATTTCTCATTACAACAATACATGTGAACTAAGATACTAAATTTTTCTCTCTGTGTAACTTAAGTTCCTATCAATACTTATTCTGATTGTTGTCATGGTGTAACATGTTCTTTCCATGGTGCTATCTGTGAATTTGAATATTTTAGTTTGAACTATTTACATTAGTATATTGGAAGATGGTTAGTCTATGTAGTGCTACGTCTTCCTAGTTTGTGGTTTTGTAGGAATATAAACTTGTGTGTGTTGCTCGATAAGCTTGGGTGCTAACCACCATGAACAATGAAAATAGAATTAAAAAGCTTGAGTAGTGTTTGAAACAAACAATCGATTCACTTGATGTACTTCTTCTCAAGTACATTTGAATCCGAACACAACAGTACCCCCCACTCTATTAACCCCTGCCCACAAGCTACCTTTGCTCTGATGGTGGATGGTGATGTTTTAGTTTGACTTGGCATGAAGTCTTAAATATATAGAAAACTTTTAATATAAGTGTCTACAATTAAAAGTTTGTATACATACAAAACATATTTTTCGAATCGGACATAATATTTATTTAGAAAATGTTTAAATTTCATATCCTGGACTTTGATTAAGTGTAGTGGCCTCCGTTGTTGCAGAACTAATGTCCTTCACATACACTATCGTTGGTCTTGTTGGAATTCCTAATCTATTTCCCTTTGGAATGCCAAAGTTAAGGTTCAGTTCAGGGAAATAAAGTTTGGAAAAATAATGTCTACTTGTGAAGTGTCTAAAGAACGAAGGTTCGGCTCGGGGAAATAACTGAAGTGCCAAAAGGAAATAAGGATCTTAATTAAACATTGTGTACATAGAGAAGATGTATTTAAATGTTTTCTCACTTTTTTCTTTTTATTTTGGCATATAGATGTATCTAGAATTTAGTAAATTGTGATATTGCTTAACATTTAGTATATGATTCAAATAAATGGTGATGTTTCTTGTTAAAAGTGTATTTCTGTTGATTTTGTTACAATGATTTCATACGTCTAATTATGAAATTATGTACATATGTACATTGATTCTAACTTAATAATAAAATATTAATAAATTATAAAACATAAAACCCCGCAAAAGGAATCTTCTTTAAAGAAGTTCCAATAACAGTTGCGGAGGTTTGAACCCCCGCAAAATGCAACATTTCTTTTTTGTAAAAAGTGTGGCGGCTGAACCCATATTGACACCCAACACCCCCACAAAATGATGTAAATATTTTTGTAAAAAACAAATTGCGGGGGGTTCTAACTGCCACAATTTGACCGCCGCTAAATGTTCTGGCCATTGTTTAGAAAGCCCCGTAAACTAATTGCGATGGACGTTATTTCGAGGGTTTTAAAAACCATTGTGATAACGAATTGCGAGGGTTTGAAACCGCCGCAAATTGCAAATTTTACCCCCACAGTTTGTGCTTTTTTGTAGTATGAGGCGAGTCGAAAGACATTGTTCTGAAGGATATTTTACCTGGTATAGAGGTATTCCTCAGAATTCAACAAGTTCTTCTATTATCAAGTGTAGGTATTTAATCAAAATAAAAATGTTAAAAGTCATTAACAAAATATCAAGAAATAAATCTAGAAAATAATATGAATACTTCCTTTTGAGCTACTAGAATTATTTTTTCAACACTTACAATTAATAAATTAGTCTTCTTAAGAAAATATTCGAAGTCCAAAAAATAGCAAAGAGTAATGAGGTGTGATAATACCTGCAATATTATTGTTGCAACTTCATATTTTTCTTTATTAAAAAGGATAAAACCAATATTGAAAATATCCAATTTGTAATTATAGATTGAGATATATATAAAGGGTCAGGTGTGGTCAGTAGAATTCAGTTTACTTCTAATTAATCATATATATATATATATATATATATATAGATATATCACTAGATTTTTTTTATATATAACACTCATGCTAGCTGATGCCTTATTCCCTTAATATCATGTGCAACTGTTGTCAACAATTCATAGTTTCTTATTCATTTATTTGAATGTGGTCCATCTTACGTATGCACTCGATTATTGTATAGATCCGTGGTAAAATACACCTAATATTTTTCATCAAACTTGTATTGAAGAGAGGTTTATTATGCTGAAAAATAGACTCAAGTACCTTTAATTTGATAGGTAATATGCCCCTTAACTCTTTGCATATTGGGTAATATACACGTTTCAAGTTAGACCACGTACAAAAATATATGAAATACTTCATCGAAATAAGCCTTCAACTTGAATTTTTATTTCAAAATTTCCTTTTAACTTTAACTTTAGCATAACACTTCAAGCTTAATATAAGTGTAAGAATTAAACAATATTAGGTATAAGATTTGTGTACTTTTGATTGTAGCGGAATGAAATTCAATAATCGGAAAAATTTCTCCAAATCTCTTCATTGAAAATCTCACTTGTTTCACTCTTTTCACAGAATGGTTAGTATGCGCAAAATCAAGAGTATAAGTCCCAAAAGTAGACCACAAGCAAAGCTGTCTCACAAGCAAAAGACTAGCTAAATGTGTACAAAAGGAGGCAGGCTAATCCAGGATGCCAAGTGCTCACCCACGTCTCTGATCCCAAAAGCTTCTGAAGATGGCATGAACGTTCACTGCCGATAGCTGGTACTAGGACCTGCACCACAAAAAAGATGCAGAGTGTAGCATAGTGATCAACAACATCCAGAAAGGAATGACCCACGGAGACCATAGACTGAGCAAGAAAGGTAAAGACAATACGAAAAGATAGAATCTAGACACAAATAGAGGTCAAAGTGGATATGAAAGAAAGCACACGAGCATACCCAAAAGTAAATCTAAGTACAGCTAAACGAAACCTAATTGTGCCCCATAAGCCTAGATGATACACTCGTGCACATGTTTATATAAAACCCGAATGAACCCTATAAGCCCGACGGGTACAAAGAATAGCTAAGACTACTGAGATAAGAGTACCATGAATCCAAACCCAAGAAATGAAAGCGGGGCTCCCAGCCCTTGTAACCACAATAACTAGTAATCTAGTCAACTCCCAGCCCCACCTAGCAAGAGTGACAATCAATCTAGGTCACCCAACCAGCCACTCCACTCCCAGCCCACCTAGCAAGAGTGACAATCAATCTAGGTCACCCAACCAGCCACTCCACTCCCAGCCTAGCTAGCAAGAGTGATCAGGGGGCGTGTCGACTCCAAAGGGGATATCATATATCAAGGCCGCCTAGCTAGCCAGTCCACTCCAAGAGGCGTAAGCCACCCAGCTAGCAAGAACGACCTAGGGGTGTGTTGACTCCAAAGAGGATCTCAAATATCAATACCAAGTCACCAGTACCGATGTCCACTTACAACAATTCACTAGAAGGCTCCAAGACTAGAATAATCTAATCCCTAGTAGCCGTAAAAGCACAAAATCTCTGATAACGCATCAAAGCCACATAAATAGGGGGAGAGAACAAAAGATCTACCAAGCTGTGAAATCGCCTAAACTAATGCTCATACTATCAGACTCAAGTCTGCTACTCCAGTCTACAATGATCTACTCCGTCCGATATGACGTCACAGAAGAAACAATGCTAACAAGTCACAAAGATCGCAAGTGTTAGGCAACGCTAGTATAATCCTAGACTAAGCCCGAACATGCTCAAAACCAACAAAACAACACAATCAAAACACAACAACATGGGACACATACAAACCCCCAAACTAGCATGGTACTACACCCGAAGCAATGTCGATCAATCCTAAAACATGATACTAGGAAAAGAAATTAGAGTAACTAGGTATCCGCTCCTAATTCACTCTAATCAACAAGCTTTTACGCATTTAAGCTCAATCTAATAGAAAGGTGTCACGATCCAAAGTATATCCTAGGCGTAACATGGCGTATAGAACCTCGAAAGACCCTACATAAGCCACTTAGCATACATTGTACAAGATAATAGAAATAAAGACTTCAAAAGTCATAGTCTTATATCATAAAAGAGTTTGACAAAGAGAAAGTCTAACATAGTCTCAACAAGCCATCTAAAACATCGAAAGGAGTGATTGGGATGTAACCCATACATCACGAACCAATGTCTGAAAGCTGAAGTAAAGAAAGCCATAAAAGTGTCATGCTCCTCGGAACATGAGGACTCACCAACTCTTGATCTTCGAAGCTCCAATGAGATCAACTAGCCACAAGTATGCAAGGTAGGGGCGTCGGAACCTACATTATTAGACAATGTAGGGACAAGGATGCATTAGTACATGGAATGTACTAAGTATGATAGCAATGCATAATAGTTACGAAATCATGTTAAAAGGACTTTCCATGACATGCAATGACCAATTTAAATCATAAGATAAAAAGAGTAGAAAGTATAAGTCATAATCATGGTCAATGCATGCTTATCATATTTAAAAATACTTTATGAGATACTTAAAAAGTAACCTTAGTTAATTATTGTGGGAAGTTTACCATTAACCGAAATAGACCATGTGAGCTAAAAAATGAAATTTGGTGTCTATCCTATATCGAAAAGAGATGTCATTGCTTGCCAAGGCAATAACCATAACTTCTAGCTTACGTGGATCCACCATCAATAATCCTATGGGGGCACATAGTTAGGGACCAGGAGATTGATACTAGAGACTCGGCCTCTACTAAAGGGAGATCCTCCATCTCAATATACTCTCAGTGATAAGTAAAATCCCATGAAATAGTCATTAGTTTAATTCATCATCCATGGAAAGACACGATTACATTACCAATCCAAGCTGATGTTAATTAGGATAGCTCCTTAAATCTTGATTCAACTTAGGTGAGAAGACCATTCAACCTATTGAATCCTTATGTAAGAAAACCTTTCACAATAACATTGATACTTTCCTCTCAAATCATCCTCAAATCATTTACATCAATCTCACAAAAACAAGCATATCTTCATAATTTCATACTTCATAGTTCATAGGTTTCATCATAGGTTCATAATCTAAAATCATGGATCATACATGGATTCAAGTGAATTCAACTCAAAATCATGTAATTAATTCAATTCATGCATCAAAAGATAGAAATTCATCAATAAAATCACAATTGAAGAGAACTCATGAAGATTAAGTAAAACCTTAACTTTTGAATTGAGAATCTAACTTGTAAATTGTAATATCTTGGGAACCCTATGGAGGAAAGGACTCCATAGGTGGACGCTAACATACCTTAATGATCAAAGCCCAAAAGCTATGGTGAATCGGAGATCTTGAAGTGAAATCCTATCTTCTTCTTCCTTAGATTTAGAGAGAGAATTTTGGGGAAGAACTTCGAGAGAATTTGTGATTTTGGGGGTATGATTTAGAATAGGTAGTTTTAGGACTTAAATCACTTATATAGGGTTTAGAATAGGGGTTAAAATGACATAGCTTAGGTATCAAACACATAGGGAAAAGATTAAAATAGCCCTGAGTTAAAAGCTGGCAGATGATCTGTAAAGACCCCTAAACGGGCCGTACAGATCTGCACTGGCCATTTAGGGATCCGTCCAGGTGACCCCAAATCCTGGAAGCCTTAAACGATAAGGCCACTAAGCCTAAACGGCCAGTGAACCCCTAAATAGACCGTTTAGGCTTCCTTTAAGGGTTCATGACTTTTTTTAGGCCTGTGGACTTGTCTGTTGACCTCCCTTACCTTTTCAAAAGTCCTAGGTGTTACAATATCTCCCCCTTGGGAATATTCATCCTCGAATGGAACTGAAGCTAGCATGAAAAGAGTAAGAGAGAAACTAACAACCCAACATGAATACAATTTCATCAAAATGCACATATCCGAGGAGGAAAAACAACTCCAAGCTCAAACATACTCAAACATCATTTCATAAAACATACATGCATGCATATGTAAACATGAGAATGACTAAGATACATGAAACCAAAAGAATGAACTATGAGGAGCTAAATACCTCAAGCTAAGGTAGGATGGGAGGGAAAGAGATGAGGATATCGGTACATCATATCGGCCTCGGCCTCCCATGTAGCACCCTCAACCGTTTGATTCCTCCACAATACTTTTACAGACGCAACTTCGTTATTCCTTTCAGACTTGTCGGTCCAAAATCTCAATCGAAACTTCTTCACACGAAAGACTTTCCTTTATACAAAGATTCTCTAATGGTACAATAGATATCGGATCTCCAATACACTTCTTCAATAAAGACACATGGAAAACCGTATGTACCGATGCTAAATCATTAGACAAATCAAGTTCACAAGCAACCTTGCCAATTCTCCTCAATACTTGATAAGGACCAACATAATGGGGACTAATCTTTCCTTTCTTACCAAATCTCATGATACCCTTCATAGGTGAAATCTTCAAGTAAACCCAATCATCAACTTTGAACTCAAGATCTCTTCATCTAGCATTCACATAGGATTTTTGTCGACTTTGAGCCATTTTCAGCCTTTCTCTAATGAGTCAAACTTTTTCCATGGACTAATTCGGGCCCTATCAAAGCAACCTCGCCAACTTCAAACCAACCTATAGGAGATCTACACCTCCTACCATAAAGAGCCTCAAATGAAGTCATACTAATACTTGAATGATAGCTATTATATATGCAAACTCAATCAAAGGCAAGTGATCATCCCAATTACCCTTGAAGTCAATCACACAAGCTCTCAACATATTTCTAAAGTTTGAATAGTATGTTCAACTTGCCCATTGTTTTGAGTATGAAAGGCCATATTAAGCTTGACACGAGTACAAAGACCCTTTTGGAAAGACTTCCAAAATTGAGAAGTAAAGTGGGTACCACGATCGAAGATAATGGATAAGGGCACTCCATGCAACCTAACTATTTCCTTTAGATACAATCTTGCATAATCTTCCGTTGAATAAGAAACCTTGACGGGAAAGAAATGAGCTGATTTAGTCATACAATCAACAATAACCCAAATTGAATCATGTTGTCGTTGGGTGCAGGGTAAACCAACAATAAATTCTATGTTCAAATCTTCCCACTTCCAAGTAGAAATGTTAATATCTTGGGACAAACCTCTCGGATTTTGATGCTTTACTTTCACTTGTTGACAATTAGGACACTTAGCCATAAATTCCACAATATCTTTCTTCATCCCATTCCACCAATAGACCTCCCACAAGTCACGATACATCTTGGTGGCTCCCAGGTGAATAGAATACCGAGAACTATGGGCTTTCGTTAAAATTTTCTCTCTCAAGTCATCAAAATTGGGAACACACAAATGATCTTGATATCGAAGCACACCATCTCCTCCTTGGGAGAAACCCTCAACAGACTTTTTAAGCACTACTTCCTTTAACTCAATGAGATTAGATCAAGACCTTGCTTTGCTTTCACATTTGACACAAAGGATGATGCCGAATCATTATGAACAACAACACCACCCTTACTTGAATCAACCAACCGAACACCTAGTCGGGCCAATCTATGAACATCACAAACCAACACTTTCTTATCATCCTTAGTATGAGCTACACTACTCATTGGCAGTTGACTTAAGGCATCGGCTACCATATTGGCTTTGCCTGGGTGATAAAGAAGACTTATGTCATAATCTTTCAAGAGTTCTAGCCACCTACATTGGAAAAGATTTAGATCTTTTTTCTTGAATACATATTGCAAACTTTTGTGGTCGGTAAATACATCAACATGGATATCATACCAATAATGCCTCCAAATCTTTAAGGCAAAAACAACTGCCGCTAGTTCTAAATCATGGGTAGGATAGTTCTTTTCATGTACTTTCAATTGACTTGATGCATAAGCAATGACTTTCCCATGTTGCATCAAAACACAACCAAGCCCAACCCGTGAAGCATCACAATACACCACAAAGCCATCCAATCCTTCTAGCAGTGTCAAAATATGAGCCGAAGTGAGTCTATCCTTCAACTCTTAAAACTCTTCTCACAAGCTTCTGATCATAGGATGTTCACCTTCTTTTGAGTCAATGTTGTCAAAGGTGAAGCAATAGAGGAAAATCCTTTAACAAACATCTATAATAACCAGCCACACCAAAGAAACTTCGTATATCAGAAGTGGACAAAGGTCTAGGCCAATTCTTAACCGCCTCTATTTTCTTAGGATCAACTTGAATACCTTCACCGGAGACAATATGGCCAAGGAAAGCCACAGACCTCAACCAGAACTCACACTTGTTAAACTTAGAATACAACTCACAATCCTTGAGAATTTGCAAAACAATCCTCAAATGCTCAACATGCTCATCCTCACTCCATGAGTAAATCAAAATTTCATCAATAAACACAATCACAAACATATCAAGGTATTTCTTGAAGACCCTATTCATCATATTCATAAACGCCCTCAGAGCCTTAGTCAAACCAAACGATATTATCAAAAACTCATAATGACCATACCGAGTTTGAAAAGTCATCTTTGGGATGTCACTCTCTTTCACCCTTAATTGGTTATAACCCGACTGGAGGTCAATCTTAGAGAAGAAACTAGCACCTTGGAGTTGATCAAATAAATCATCAATCATTGGAAGAGGATACTTATTCTTAATGATAATCAATAAACATGCGAAGTGAACCATCCTTCTTATGAACAAACAAAACTGGAGCACCCCATGGAGAGATACTCGATTGAATAAAACCCTTATCCAACAAATCTTTCAATTACTCCTTTAATTCCTTAAGTTCTGCTGGAGCCATATGGTAAGGAGGAATAGAGATAGGTTGCGTATCTTGGAGAAGGTCAATACCAAAGTCTATTTCCCTTTCGAAAGGAACACCGAGTAAGTCATCGGGAAAATATTTCAGAAACTCATTTACAACGAGGATTGACTCAAGAGTAGGGCTTTCAAAATCTACATCTCTAACCCGAACAAGATGATATATGCAGCTCTTAGAAATCATTTTTCTAGCTTTAAGACAAGAAAAAAACTAACCCTTAGGAATATAATTTCCCTCTTTCCACTCTAAAATGGGCTCATAAGGAAATTGAAACTTAACCACTCGAGTCCTACAATCAATAGAAGCATAACAAGAATGGAGCCAATCCATACCTAGAATAACATCAAAATCTAACATATCGAGCTCTACATGATCAACATGAGTGACTCTACCTGATAAAGAGACAGGACAATTTCTATAGACTCTCTTAGCCACAATAGATTCACCAATAGGAGTAGAGACAGAAAAAGGGTCTAACAACACATCCAGAGAAACATCAAATCTCAAAGCCACATATGGCGTCACAAAAGATAAAGTAGTACCGGGATCAAGCAAAGCATAAACATCTAGATGGAAGACTTTCAACATATCGGTAACCACATCGGGAGAATCCTCTTGTTCATGTCGAGTTTGGAGTGCATAGAATCGATTTTACTTTGGAGCATTTGAACCCGAACCACTAGGCGGAGCTTACCTACAATCTCTTCCCTTAGTAGCAAGTGACAGACAATCCCTTATTTTGTGACCACTCTTACCACAACCAAAGCAACTATCCATACTAGCTAAGCATTTACCATCATGCTTCCTTCCACACCTAGTACAAGTAGAAAGAGAAGATCCATCAGCATTTCCTCCTTGAGGCTTAGGGTTAGACACCCAATCTTTATTGAATTTTGGAGCCAGAGCATTAGAGGAACCTTGACCGGAAAACCTTTGTCAGAATTTAGAACGACCATGTCCATCAGACCTCGAATGTAAAATGTCACCATCACCGGTCTTTGCCCTCTTTGCTTCCCTAGATCTTTCATTAAGCTTCTCATTTTCAATTTGTTGAGAATGAATCATTAAATGGGAGATATCCATTTCCTTAATTAGCATGGAGGTACGACATTTCTTAACCATTATTTCGGACACACCTGAAACAAACTTATACATTCTTGCCCTATAGTCGGCCACCATAGTTGGAGCATACTTAGCCAATTGAATGAATTTAAAGCATACTCCTCCACACTCATATTTCCTTGACGAAGGTTGATGAATTCAAGTACTTTTACCTCTCTCATATCAAGGGAAAATAATCTATCAAGAAAAGCAACCTTAAACTTTTCCCAATCAAGAGGACCCACATCAACCGCCCTCTCTTCCTTCCATTGTTTAAACAAAACTTGAGAAACATCCTTAAGTTGATAAGTGGCCAACTCCACCATCTCAACCGTAGTCACTCCTATAATTCTCACTATCTTGTAAACCTCATCAATGAACCCCTCTTGTGTATCCTCATCAACCTTAGAATCATGGAATTCCAGAGGATTCATCCTGGTGAAGTCCCTTATCCTTTCTGCTACTGTATCCACATTTGGGTTCACAGGAACATTCGTCTCTCTATTGGCTTGAGTTGTCATTGCTTGAGCCAACACTTGAAAAGCAGCTCGAAATTCAGCATAAGTCACTTTTTCGGCCAAAGGATCGCTGGAACTTGAGGAGCTTCTTGTTCCATATTCTCACCTGCATTCCTTCTAATGTATACTCTTCAAGAGGCCATGTCCTAAAAAGCATTGGATAAGGATTAGGAGAGATACATATAGAGTTATACTCTATCACACGACTTTAGAATGATGAAACACGTGGAGTTTCCTAAATATCTTATAGCATCTTATTCATAAGTGTGGCGCACTTCACATTCATGAACAAGACTCTACTTGACGTGGCTTATGAGACATCCTAGGAACTTTCTAAACCTTGTGCTCAGAATACCAAGTTTGTCTCGATCCAATGTATACCCTAGGTGTAACATGGCGTATAGAACTCCAAAAGGCCCTACACAAGTCACTTAGCATACATCTTACTAGATAATAGAAATAAAGATTTCAAAAGTCATAATCTTATATCATAAAAGAGTTTGACAAAGTGAGTCTAATATAGTCTCAACAAGCCATCTAAACATCAAAAGAAGTGATTGGAACTTAACTCATACATCACATACAAATGTTTGAAAACTGAAGTAAAGAAAGCCATATAAGTGTCATGGTCCTTGAAACATGAGGACTCACTAACTATTGATCTTCGAAGCGCTAATGAGATCAACTAGCCACAAGTATGTGAGGTATGGGCATCAGACCCTACATTATTAGTCAATTTAGGCACAAGTATGCATTAGTACATAGAATGTACTAAGTATGATTGCAATGCATCATAGTTATGAAATCATGCAAAAAGGACTTTACATGACATGCAATGACCAGCTAAATCATAAGATAAAAAAGATAGAAAACATAAGTCATAATCATAGTCAATCCAAGCTTAACATATTTAAAACAGTTTGTGAGATACTTAAAAAGTAACCTTAGCTCATTATTGTGGGAAGTTTACCATTAACCGACATAGACCATGTGAGCTAATATATGGAATCCGGTGTCTATCCTACACCGAAAAGAGATGTCATTGCTTGTCAAGGCAACAATCATAACTTCTAGCTTACGTGGATAACCTAGCTATACATACTATGGGGGCACATAATTAGGGACAAGGAGATTGATACTAGAGACCCGACCTCTACTAATGGGAGAGCCTCAATCTCAATATCCTCTCGGTGCTAAGTAAAATTTCATAGTAGAGTCATTAGTCATAATCCATTCATCATCCAAGGAAAGGTACAATTACATTACCAATCCAAGCTAAAGTTAATTAGGATAGCTCCTTAAATCTTGATTCAACTTAGGTGAGAAGACCTTTCAATCTATTGAATCCTTATGTGAGAAAACTTTTCGCAATAACATTGATACTTTTCTCTCAGAGCATCCTCAAATTATTTACATCAATCTCATAAAAAACATGCATATCTTTATAATTCCATACTTCACAGTTCATAGGCTTCATCATGGGTTCATAATCTAAAATCATGGATCATGCATGGGTTCATGTGAATTCAACTTAAAATCATGTAATTAATTCAATTCATGCATCAAATGATAGAAATTCATCAATAAAATCACAATTGAAGAGAACCCATGAAGATTAAGTAAAACCCTAACTTTTGAATTGAGAATTTAACTTGTAAATTGAAAGATCTTGGGAACCCTATGGAGGAAAGGACTCCATAGATGAACAATAACATAACTTAATGTTCAAAACCCAAAAGCTATGGTGAATTAGAGATCTTGAAGTGAAACCCTATCTTCTTCTTCCCTAGCTTTAGAGAGAAAATTTTGGGGAAGAACTTGGAGGGATTTTGTGATTTTGGGGGAATAATTTAGAATGGGTAGTTTTAGGACTTAAATCACTTATATAGGGCTTAGAATAGGGGTTAAAACAACATAGCTTAGGTATCAAACACATAGGGGAAATACTAAATAGCCCTGAGTTAACAATTGATGGGTGATCTGTAAGGACCTCTAAATAGGCCGTACAGATCTTCACTGGCCGTTTAGGAATCCGTCAAGGTGACCCCAAATACTGGCAGCCTTAAACGACAAGGCCACTAAGCCTAAATGACCAGTGAACCCCTGAAGGGACTGTTTAGGATTTTTATGGGTTCATGGTTTGTTTTAGGCCTGTGGATTTGTCCGTTAACCTCCTTACCTTTTCCAAAGTCCGAGGTGTTACAAAAGGATGTGGTAGCCTACCTGTAAGCCGACCACGCACGCTCCAAATTACAAGGCCTGAGCTTTTCTTTTTTGAACGGCCTCCGAACGATGGCACACTATCAAAAATAGGATCACAACGTCAATATAGTTGTTTAGACACCTAAAATACATAAAATGAAAATAGACCAATTTCAGAGTCAAATGAGAATTGTGGGACCCACACTGGAATTTCCAGAATTGACTCTGTTAAAAGGTCCTAAACAGTACCCCGAACTTGTATCCCAAAAAAGAACACAATTCGGGGCTTGGAATAGCGAACAAACAACACATGCCAAAATTCCTAATTCAAAAGCAACAAAGAAGCTAAAGCAGCCAGCTTTAATGGGATTTTACCTCAAACAGAGGTTCACCAATAACTTCCGATCATCCACAGCATAACCACAACATTCATGGATCCACCAGACTTTGAATCACCTAATTTTGAGCTATATCGAGCAAGACATCGCTATTTGAATAAAATGACCCTAAGCTAATTGCGTCTAGTCTTTAAATAAAAGACTAGACGATTTTAATCTTTGCAAATGCTACCCATAGAGCCTATGATCTCAGAGCTCAGAAAATTTGCCCTTCCTAAATGCGGTACGGATCCTCCAAATGCGAATGCCAAAGGAACCATGGGTTCGTGATCGCGGGCGGACCCCGTGAAAGTGAAGGCCCTGGCCTAACCCTTTGCGAATGCGGCCTGGACCCCATGAACACAGTGACCATCTGTCCTGGTCTCTGTGAACGTGACCCAAGGTCCACGATCGCAAAGACCAATTTTGGTTTGCACCAGCTGATGCATATCAGTTGGTTTGGCAAGTTTCCAAATCTCTGACGGGGTGTTTCGAATTCGTTCGAAACCCCGTGCACACAAATGAGATATGTAACCCTACCAAATTCGATATTCTAGAATCAACAAAGAAGTTAAAATTCATATACGAGGTCATTTATGCAAAAAGTGGATCTCATCCCCAAACTCTAATTTAAGCCAAAATCTACATGGGGGCTCGAAATTAGCTCGAAAGCCTTAAGATCCAAACGAAGGGTCATTCTAGACAAAACTCAATATTTCAGAGCTAACCGCGCTAACAGAATTTTCATCAAAGCTTGTTTACTTAGAATGTTGACTAAAGTCAAACTTAGGCCACATTTAAAAGTTAAAATGCCTAATTGCATAGACTCGCACTGAAAACCTCGAGAGTCATGTTGACCATGCTACTAGCTTAAAAATATCCTTTCGGAGATGATGGAATCATCAGAATTGGATTCTGAGCTCATCTTCCTTAACTTTTGATAAACAATAACCGTTCTAGGTTCAAAAACTCCAAAACATAGAAACTCGCATAAAAATAAAATGAACGACCAGGTGACCAAACTATCTGTCCCAGCAAGTCATAAATGACTAGGGATCACTACAGGAACACTCTAACAACAAACAGATGGCACAAACATAGAAATAACCTGAAGGGTTAATACAGGCACTGCCCGATCCCTCAAGTCATGATGACACCTATTATAATCCACCAGTAGGTAAGCCAACCCGTAACCAAGAATACCAAGTAATAGATATAGGGATAGAACATTCACAGAAAAAGAAATTAGCAACGAAACAAAATAATAAGTGGAAGTAAATAAAAAATGTATTATATATATATATATATATATATATATATATATATATATAGTCCTAAGAACTTGGAAGTCACAAGTACAAAGCTGTTCTATCAAAAGAGTAATAGTCCCAAAAGTGAACCAAAATACAAGCTTGTCTCAAAAAGCATAAAACTAGCTATACAAAAATATAGAAGCAGACATGCAACTCCAGGATGCCAAGTGCTCACCCTTGTCTTTGATAACCTACTGCAATAAGCTCGAACAATCACCGCTGATAGCTGGTACTATGACCTGCATTAGAAAATAGATGTAGAGTATCGCATGAGTACCAAAACAATAGGTACTCGGTAGGCATCATAGGCCAACTGAAAAAGAAAGGTGAAGACAGTAAAAAAGATAGAGTCTAGACACTAACAGAGGTCAAAGTAGAATTTAAAGAAAAGCACACGAGAGTACTAGAAAATAAAGAACTAAGTACAACTAAACAAAACATAGCTGGATCCCTATAAGCCTAGAAGATACACTCATGCACAAGTTTAAATATAACCCGAACAGACCCCCCAAGCCCGACAGGTACACAAAATAACTAAATCTACAAATTAAGAGAGAAGTAAAATGAGTCTAATTACATGAAGCATAAACCGAGCTTCTGACCACACGTAATGGCCTCTAATAGTAGGAACCAAAATAAGGGGCTACCCAGCCTGACAAAAAACTCCCAGGGGCACCTACCTAGCTAGCAAGAGTAAACCCGGAGGCCGTCCAACCAGACATTAAAATCCCAGGGGCACCCATCCAGCTAGCAAGAGTAAACCCGGGGGCATCAGCAAGACCATCCTCCCAGCCAGATGGTAAACTCCCAAGGGCACCCACCTAGCTAGCAAGAGTAAACCCGAGGGCCTCAACAAGACCATTGAAAAATCTCATATCAACCATCAATAATACTATAGTGGAGCGATTTCCACTCCTAAGTAAATGGCACACCGCTCTAAGATCGAACAAACTTCAATCCCAAGTTGCCCAACAAAGCATGAAACCTCAACTATCGCAAGGGGCCATAGAAAGAGGGAGAGTGGATAGAGGGTTTTCAAAGAAGGGACAACACCTAAACTAAGGCTCATTCTATCAGACAAAAGTCTACTACACCAGTGTACAAGGAACTAAGTTGTCTGAATCGACATCAAAAAAGGAACAAGGCCTAAAGGCTACAAATATCGCATGTCTGTGGAAAGCACTAGTCTAAACCTAGAATAAGAACAATCATGCTAAACTATACAACAATAACAACATACAAACCACACCACAAGATAAGGATGATCACATAAACCTAACTAGCATGGTTCTAATCCCAAGGTTATTAAATCAAGCCTAAAGCATGGTTTGAAAGCAATGTTATATGAAAAACTAGGTACCCTCCAATTCAACATGAATTTACACATTCAAGCTCAATATAGGAGAAGGAAAGTCCTATCCTACCTTTAGGCTGACTGTGTGCTCTCTAAAATCTCATCTCTGGAGCTTTTCCTTTACGAACGGCCTCAGAATGCAGCCACGCTACGAAAAATAGAATCACAATGTTAATATAGTTGTTTAAACACCAAAAATACATAAAATAGAGATGCACTAATTTTGGAGTCAAAATAGAAATCATGGGACTCGGGCCAGAGTTTTCAGAAATGACTCCATCAAGAGGTCCAATTTAATACCTCAAACTTGTATTCTAAAATGGAAAACAATTCGGGGCTCAGAACAGGTTGAATTAAACACATGCATATACTTCACTATTAAAGAACAACAAAGAAGCATTGCAGTCAAAGGAGGATCCTCAATAACCTCTGATCACATACCCACGCAGCCTTGACAATTCTGGATGCACAGGCCTTCGAATAACTGAATTTGGAGCTAAACTGGAGGAGAAATCACCACAGTAGAAATTGGCTAAAATAGCCCAATGGGTGTGGGACCCACTTTTTGTCGAAATGACCCCGTATGCATATTTTGACTGCGCCATTGAGTCCGGAATGTCGAATTCGAGCGGGGTAGCGTATCTCATTTGCGTGCACGGGGTTCCGAACGAATCCCGAGCACCCCGTCAGAATTTTGGAGTTGCAAAACTCTGCTGGTGCAGCTATCAAAATTGCAGGCATCCCATCTTTCCGCATTCACGGGCCAGAGGTCGCGTTCCCGGAGCTTTGAGACCTTGTGCTCCGCATTCGCGTGAGCTACTCCGCGTTCGCGGAGGTCTATGAGGGGTAGGTGTTCTTGTGCTCTGTGTTCGCGGAGGTCAGTGTGCGTGGGGAGTCTTTGTTCTCCGCGTTCGCGGAGCCTTGGGTTGTGTCTTTCTGCATTCGCAGAGCTCTGGCCATGTTCGCGGAGTAGTGGTTGTTTTGTCTCCGCGTTCGCGGGGCTTAGGGGCCGCATTCGCGGAGAAGAGCGGGCCTGGCAGTTTATAAAAGTGAGGTCGAGGATTCATTTGAAGGAAACATCAAAATTTCATATCTCCCTCATCTTGCATCGGTTTTCGGCGATTGGAAGTTCCAGGCATTCAGAATCTCGTTGGCTTCGTGGGTTTTTGGTTGGTTAGTGTTGGGTACTCCTGGATTGTCGTGTATTCGAGGAGTAAGTTGCTTTCTTGGCCTAAATTGTGTAAAGTTTTACGTTTCTTGTTTTGCTTGCATGGAGCTGATCCGATCCCCGATTAGTGTTCCATTTTGGAATACGGGTTCGGGGGAAGATTTAAGACCTCTTCATGGAGTCAATTCTAGAAAAATCTAGAGCGGATCCCACGTTCCTGATTTTGACTCCATAATTTGGTTTGTCTTCGAATTTGATGATTTTAGTGTCTAAATGACCGTATTGACGCTGTGATTTTATTTTTGATAGCGTGGCTGCAGTGTGAGGCCGTACGAAAGGGAAAACCTCCAACAGAGTGACTTGGAGCGCGCATGATCGGCTTTCTAGTATGTTACAGTTTCCCTTCTTTCTAGATTGAGCATGATTGTGTAAATGGTTGTCGACTTGTGTGGATCTGGGGTTGGGTAGCTAGTATTGTTCTTCTTCTTCTCCGTTTTCTTCGTTTGGCACTGATTTGCGGGTTGTTCCGGGCTAGTATCATGCTGTAGGTTAGGTTGTTGGCTTGGATTGTTGGTATTTGTGTTGTGAATTATCTGGTTATTGGTTATCTGTTGTTGCATGTGTGGGTTTGGGATATCTGCTTGATTTCTGTGATGCTTTGGCCTTAGAATAGGCTAGGATTGTATTGCCTTAGTCCTATGCACCTGTTGACTTGTGTATGTATCCGACGTCATTTCGGATGGACTAGGTCCTTGTAGACCAGTTTAGCAGACTTGGGTCTGATAGTTGAGCCTTAGTTTAGGCGTTTTTGTGGCTATCGGACCTTCCAATTCCTTCTCTCTTATTTCTGTGATTCTGGGAGGCTATCGGAAGATTTCGTTGTTGCACCGACTGTCGGTGTGTTTGTGCTAGGCTGGGAGCCTTCGGTTGATACTCTTATGGGGGCGACGGCTCGTGGTGTTTAGCTTTGCAGTGTATTATTGAGCGGTGATTTTATCCGGTTCGAGGCTGTTGGCTCTTTTATTTGGTTCAAGTCTGGTATTTCCAGCTCGTGTCTTTTTCGGTCCGGGACCCATGGGTGTTGAGGCTTCTGGAGTTGTGTTTCCCTTCATTTCTATAGTATAGCTCTTCTGTGTACCTGTCGCGCTTATGGGGGCCTGTTCGAGTTTGATTTTAACTTGCGCACGAGTGTGCCCGGTGGGTCTTATGGGGGGCTCAACAGGGTTTAGCTTAGTAGTTCTTATTGCTTTCCGTTTTCTCTGCTTCTATTTTCTATTGACCTCTGTTTGTGCTGATTCTATCTTCAACAGGATGGCTCGCACGCGCAGTGGAGGTCAACCCCGAGGTCGAGGTGGCGCTGCGGCAGCAGGCCATGATATAGCGAGGACTCCAGAGCTGGAGCAAGAGCCAGAGCCGGAGCCTTAGGGAGAGCAGATACCTCCCCAACCGGTAGGGCCGGGACCAGCCGAGCCACCGCCCACACCAGTTGTCGCCCAGATATTTAGGACATGCTTGCCCAGATTCTAGCTGCTATCGAGGGTATGCAACAGCAGCAGCCGGCCCCAGCGCCAGTTCCAGAGCCGGTTCTAGCACAACAAGACCAGCCTGCGGTAGCGGCTCCAGAGGTTCATCAGCCGCCAGCACCGGCCGCGGTTCAACAGGACCCTTCGGATGGGGTTATGCCGTTGAGGGAGCAGAAGATGCTCACGGTGTTCCTTAGATTATAACCATCGAGGTTTTCAGGGGCTGTCGGGGAGGACACCCATGAGTTTCTCACCACTTGTCGGGAGAGATTGCAGACATTAGGTCTAGTGTAGACCAGAGGAGCTTACTTCATGGCTTACCAGCTAGACGGGCTAGCAAGGCAGTGGTGGTGTTCGTTTATGGAGTCCAGGCCAACTGGATCCCCACCAGTATCTTGGACAGAGTTTTCTGAGGCTTTTCTTGCCCGGTTTATTCCACTGAGCGTCAGGGACTGACTCTGAGAAGAGTTCTTGAGGTTGGAGCAAGGCTCCATGACAATGTCCGAGTATGAGGCCAGATTCCTTGAGCTGTCCCGTCATGCCGCCATGATTCTGCTTACAGAGAAGGAGCGGGTCCGATGCTTTGTTAGAGGGTTGACGCTGCAGTTGAGAATTGAGTCGCAACCTATGTAGTCCGTGGGCCATTCATTTTTAGATGTGGTGGCCCACGCCTGTACTATCGAGCAGCTTCATCGTGAGGCCCACGGGGGCAGCGGTAAGAGGTCCAGGCCAGATGATAGTTTCGGCGGGGCCCGTCATAGGCCGAGGGATACCCAAGATTTGGGTTTTTAGAGGTTTCATTCAGGGCAGTCCAGTCGTCCGTTGCAGGCTTCCTTACAAATCTCTGAGAGTGATCAGCACTGCTTGAGTGAGCATAGTGCTTGCCCGAGTCCGGGCCGAGGTGGTTTCAAGTCAGGTTCCCAGCAGCCCCTGAAAACCTTGACGGTGATAATCTAAGGAACACCCCGAGCATCTACTGCTCCCTTAATAGCATAACCCCATTCAAACGGTTCGGCTGAACCGCGGTCAGTACTGGCGGCTGAAGAAAATCTGGGGCCGCTACCGCAGGTTGGTCCTGATGTGCTTGAATCGGCTCTGGAACTGGTACTAGGGCCGGCTGTTGCTGCTGTATACCCTCGATAGCAGCCAGGATCTGGGCAAGCATGCCCTGAAGATCTAGGGCGACAGCTGGCGCGGGCGTTGGTTGGGCTGGTCCTTGACCCACTGTCTAGGGAGGACGCCCATGAGTTCATCACTATTTGTCGAGAGAGATTGCAGACATTGGGTCTAGTGGAGACCAGAGGAACCGACTTTACGGCTTATAAGCTAGACGAACCAGCCAGGCAGTGGTGGCGTTCGTTTATGGAGTCCAAGCTAGCGGGATCCCCACCAGTATCTTGGACAGAGTTTTCAATGGCTTTTCTTGCCCAATTTATTCCACGGAGCATCAGGGACCGACTCCGTGATGAGTTTTCGAGGTTGGACCAGTGCTCTATGACAGTGTCCGAGTATGAGGCCAGATTCCTTGAGCTATCCCGTCATGCTGCCATGATTCTACCTACAAAAGAAGGAGTGGGTACGATGCTTTGTTAAAGGCTTGAGGCTGTAGCTGAGGATTGAGTCGCAGTCTATGTTGTCAGCGGGCCGTTCATTTTTAGATGTTGTGGACCATGCCCGTACTATTGAGCAGCTTCGTTGTGAGGCTCACAGGGGTAGCGGCAAGAGGGCCAGGCCAGATGATAGTTTCGGTGGGGCCCATCATAGGCCGAGGGATACCCGAGATCGAGGTTTTCAGAGGTTTCAGTCAGGGCAGTCCAGTCATCTTTTTCGGGCTTCCTTATAGATCTCTGAGGGTGATCGACACCGCCAGAGTAGGCATAGTGCTGGCCCGAGTTCGAGCCGAGGTGGTTTCTAGTCAGGTTTATCAGGTTGGGGTGGCCGACCTTCAGCGATGAGCAGAGCTTCGCAGGGTTGCTTTACTTGTGGAGATCTCGGTCACTGGGTCAGGGAGTGCCCCTTTTCTAGATCAGCCTTAATGGCTCCGCAGGCAGTGAGACCGGTTTCAGTGGTAGCACCTCTAACTAGAGAAGAAAGTCAGCAGCAGGGTGCTCGGGGAGGTCCTCGGGGAGGCAGATCAGGATGTAGAGTGGATGCATGGGGTAGAGGCGCCCAAGGCCATTTCTATGCTGCTCCAGCTAGAGCGGAGGCCGAGGCGTTTGATGCAGTGATCACATGTACTATTCTTTTATGCCATCAACTTGCTTCAGCATTATTTGATCCTGGATCTACTTATTCATATGTCTCTAATTATTGTGTGCCTCATTTGAGAGTGAGTCCTGAGCCCTTTTCTGTGCCTTTGCGTGTTTCGACCCTAGTAGGGGATTCTTTAGTAGTGGATCGGGTGTGTAGATCTTGTTTGGTGACCATTCACGGGCAGGACACTCTAGTTGATCTTGTTGTGCTTTGTATGGTGGATTTTGAAGTGATTCCTGGCATGGATTGGCTATCGCCTCACCGGGCTGTCTTGGACTGTTATGCCAAGACCGTGACTTTAGTCATGCCAGGTATCCAACCGGTTGTGTGGCAGGGTTCTTGCAGTCGCACACTAGTTGGGGTGATTTCGTATGTTTGGGCCAGGAGGATTGTGGCTGGCGGATGTTTGGCATACTTGGCTTATATTAGAGATGTGAGTAAGGAGGGCCCTATAGTTGATTTAGTACCTGTAGTCCGAGAGTTCACAGATGTGTTTCCTACCGACCTTCCTGGCCTACCTCCAGAGCAGGATATTGATTTTGCCATAGACTTGGAGCCAGGTACTCGACCCATTTCTATTCCTTCGTATCGTATGACACCTGCCGAGCTCAGGGAGCTTAGTGATCAGCTTCAGGATCTCTTGGGTAAGGGATTCATCCGGCCCATTGTGTTGCCTTAGGGTTCCCCAGTCCTGTTTGTGTAGAAGAAGGATGGCACCATGCGGATGTGTATTGACTACAGGCAGTTGAATAAGGTGACGGCGAAGAACCGTTATCCTAAACCTCATATTGATGGTCTATTCGACCAGCTTCGGGGTACCACAGTGCTTTCAAAGATTGCCTTGAGATCTGTGTACAATCACCTGAGAATTAGAGCAGCGGATATCCCCAAGACAGCATTAAGGACTCGTTACGGCCATTATGAGTTCCTAGTGATGTCTTTTGGGCTGACTAATGCCCCTGCCGCCTTTATGGACTTGATGACTCGGGTATTCATGCAGTATTTGGACTCCTTTGTCATATTCATCATTGATGACATCTTGGTATACTCATGGAGCCATAGTGAGCATGAGCAACATTTGAGGATAGTGCTCCAAACTTTGAGAGATCAGCAGCTTTATGCCATGTTCTCAAAGTGCGAATTTTGGCTTGAGTCTGTAGCATTCTTGGGGCACGAGGTATCCAAGGATGGCATTATGGTAGATCCGGTGAAGACTGAGACTATCGTAGTTGGGCTAGGCCCACTTCCGTGACTGAGATTCAGAGCTTCGTCGGATTGGCAGGGTATTACAGGTGCTTTGTCGAAGGTTTCTTCACTATAGAAGCACCTCTGACTTGGTTGATTCGCCAGGATGTTCCCTTTGTGTGGTCGGATGAGTGTGAGAGGAGCTTTCTCAGGCTCAAAGAGTTGCTTACCACCGCTCCTATATTGACTTTTCCAGTTGAGGGCGGGGCTTCACGGTTTATTATGATGCATCCGGCGTTAGTTTGGGTTGTGTGTTGATGCAGCGGGGCCGAGTTATTGCTTATGGGATGAGGCAGTTTAAGCAGCATGAGCACAACTGCCCCACTCATGATCTGGAGTTGGCAGCGGTAATTTTCACGCTTAAGATATGGAGGCATTACCTTTAATAATTTCATTGTTAGATCTATACCGATCACAGGAGCCTTCAGTACATTATGAGTTACAGAGATCTTAATTCGAGGCAGCGCCGTTGGATTGAGCTCCTAAAGAACTATGACCTCTCTATTCTCTACCATCCGGGCAAGGTGAATGTAGTAGTGGATGCCTTGAGTTGGAGGGCAGGGAGTATGGGTAGTCTAGCCTTCCTTTCTGTTTCAGAGCGACCTTAGGCTATGGACATTTAGTCTCTAGCCAATAAGATGATCAGGCTCGATGTGTCAGATTCCAGCTGGGTGTTAACTTATGTGGAAGTTCAGTCATCACTTCTTGATCAGATCTGTAGTTGTCAGTTCAAGGATAAGTCTGTGGTGGCACTTAGAGATAGAGTTTTGGTGGGTGATATCGGGCAGGCTTCCTTAGATTCAGATGGGGTATTGAGGTATGCTTGCCGTTTGTGTGTTCCGAGTGTTGGTAATTTGATTCAACTGATCCTTAGCGAGGCCCATGATTCCAGGTATTCTATCCATCCGGATACAGCTAAGATGTATCGTGACTTGAGGCAGCACTATTGGTGGAGCAGTATGAGGAGAGACATTTCAGACTATGTGTCCCGTTACTTGTGTTGCCAGCAGGTGAAGGCCGAGCATTTGAGGCCTAGTGGAAGGGGGAGCGCATCATCATGGACTTTGTTGTTGGGTTGCCATAGACTTCTACAGGGGTTGACAACATTTGGGTCATCATGGATCGCTTGACCAAGTCAGCACACTTCCTTCCAGTTCATTCTTTCTTCAGTGCTGAGAGGTTAGCCTGTATCTACATTCAGTAGGTAGTCCGTCTTCATGGTGTGCCTGTTTCTATCATCTCAGACCGGGGTTCACAGTTGAGTTCCAGCTTTTGGAGAGTATTTCAAGAGGAGTTGGGCACCCGTATCGACCTTAGCATGGCATATCAGCTATAGACAAATGGCCAGTCGGAGCGTACTATTCAGGTTATTAAGGATATGTTGCGGGCCTGTGTTATGGATTTTGGAGGTCAGTGGGATCTGTTCTTGCATTTGGCAGAGTTTGCATACAACAACAACTACCATTCCAGCATTCAGATTGCCCCTTTTGAGGCATTATTTGGTAAGCGTTGTCGTACTCCAGTTTGTTGGTTTGAGTCTACAGAGCCTAGGCCGCGTGGCATAGACTTGTTTTAGGAGTTCTTAGAGCATATGAGGTTGATTTAGGATAGGCTTAGGACGGCTCAGAGTAGACAACGGAGTTATGCAGACCGCAGGCGTTGACCGTTGAGATATGCGGTGGCTGATAGAGTATTCCTCCGAGTGTCACCCATGAAGGGCGTGATGAGATTTGGGAGGCGAGGCAAGCTTAGCCCCAGGTATATTGGGCCTTTTCAGGTTTTGAGTGCAGTTGGTGAGGTGGCTTATGAGTAAGATTTACCTCCAGCATTCTCAGCTATTCATCTGATTTTTCATGTTTCGATGCTGCGCCATTATTTTCCAGATGAGTCTCATGTGCTCCAATTTGATGCAGTTGAGTTGGATGATCGTCTGACCTATATTGAGAAGCCAGTTGCTATTTTGGCCAGAGATATGAGGCAGCTGAGGTCGAGAGCCATTCCTGTAGTTAAGGTCTGTTAGAGGCATCGTCCAGTTGAGGAACCTACCTGGGAGATCGAGCGGGAGATTTGAGAGCAGTTCCCTAGCTTATTTATGCCCTCAGGTACTTCTTGATCCTTACTTTTGCGGACGAAAGTCCTTTTAGTAGTGGATGTTGTAATGACCCTCCAGGTCATTTGTTGTGTTAATGCCTTATTTCTGTCATTTAGAGCGTTCCTGTAGTGACCCCAAGTCATTTATGACTTGCTGGCACTGACTGTTCAATCGTCTGGTCGTTCGTTTGGGTTTTATGCCTGTTTTCCTGTTTTGGACCTTTTGAACCTTGAAAAGTTGATTTCGGTCATAAGATCAGGTAAACGACCTCAGATGGGAATTTTGACGGTTCCATCAGCTTCAAGCGACAAAATTAGGCTAGAAGGATGGTTTACCCGAGTCCCGAGGTTCCCGGTGTAATTTTAGAGCCAGTTAGCTCTTTAGCCTTCGAAATTTGGCTTAAATTGACTTTGGTCAACATTCTTGGTAAACGCGCTCAGATGAAATTTTTTACAGCGCGGTTAGTTCCTGAATGTCAAGTTTGATCTAGAATGACCCCTCGAGAACTTCCGGGAGCTTCCAATCGAAATCCGAGGCCTCCGATAGGAATTGGCTAAAATGGTACAATGGGTGTGGGACCCACTTTTTATTGAAACGACCTCGTATGGAAATTTTGACAGCTCTATTGAGTTCGGAACATCAAATTTGAGGGGGGTAGCATATCTCCTTTGCATGCACGGGGTTCCGAATGAATCCCGAGTACCCTGTCGAAGTTTTAGAGTTGCCAAAACTCAACTGGTGCAGCTGTCAAAATTGCAGACATCCCATCTCTACGCGTTCGTGGGATAGGCTCTGCGTTCACGGAGGAGTGAGAGAGTCTACTCCTCGTTCACGGAGGTCTGAGACCTTGTGCTCCGTGTTCGCGTGAGCTACTCTGCGTTCGCGGAGGTCTGTGAGGGGTAGGTGTTCTTGTGCTCCGCATTAGCAGGCCTGGGGCTGCGTTCGCAGAGCTGTGGGTTGTTTCACGCCGCGTTCGCATAACTTTGTCCGCGTTCGCGGAGTAGTGGTTGTTATACCTCCACGTTCGTGTGGCCTTGGGGCTACATTCGTGGAGAAGAGCGGGCCTGGCAGTTTATAAAAGTGAGGTCGAGGATTCATTTGAAGGAAACTTCAAAATTTCATATCTCCCTCATCTTGCTTCGGTTTTCGGCGATTCAAATTCCCAGGCATTCAGAATCTCGTTGGCTTCGTGGGTTTTTGGTTGGTTAGTGTTGGGTACTTCTCGATTGTCATGAATTCGAGGCGTAAATTGCTTTCTTGGCCTAAATTGTGTAAAGTTTTGCGTTTCTTGTTTTGCTTTCATGGAGCTGATCCGAGCCCTGATTAGTGTTTCATTTTTTAATACGGGTTCGGGGGAGGATTTAGGACCTCTTCACGAAGTCAATTCTAGAAAATCCAGAGCGGGTCCCACATTCTCGATTTTGACTCTGAAATTTGACTGTCTCCGAATTTGATGATTTTAGTGTCTAAACGACCGTATTGACGTTGTGATTCTATTTTTGATAGCGTGGCAGCAGTTTGAGGCCGTACGTAAGAGAAAAGCTCTGGCAGATTTACTTGGAGCGTGCATGATCGGCTTTCTGGTAGGTTAGGACTTCCCTTCTTTCTAGATTGAGCATGATTGTGTAAATGCTTCTCGACTTGTGTGACTCTGGGTTTGGGTAGCTAGTATTGTTCTTCTTCTTCTCTGTTTTCTTCGTTTGGAGCTGATTTATGGGTTGTTCGGGGCTAGTATCATGTTGTAGGTTGGGTTGTTGGCTTGAATTGTTGGTATTTGTGTTGTGAATTATCTGTTGGGTGGTTATCTATTGTTGCATGTATGGGTTCGGGATATCTGCTTGATTTCTATTGATTTCTGTGATTGCTTTGGCTTTAGAATAAGCTAGGATAGTATTGCCTTAGTCCTATGCACCTGTTGTTTTGGTACTCATACTACACTCCGCATCTGTTTTCGTGATGCAGGTCCGAGCACCAGTTATCAGCGTTAAGATCGAGCCTACAACTGTCTATGCAGGAGACAAGGGTGAGTACATGGCGTTCTGGGATTACCTGTCTCTTTCTGTGTTGTATATTTTAACTTGTCTTTTGTTTTCGAGCCAATTTGTTTTTGTGGTCCACTTTTGGGACTTATACTCTTGTTAGTAGTTTTGTACTTGTGACTTCCAGGTTTTGGGAGGTGTCTTGTGTTTATAGCTACTTTCGCTTCCGCTTTCTTATGTGATGTATTTTTTGCTTCCGCTTAGTTGATGATTAGTTTCCACCCTCAGTCCCATTACTCTCAAGTTCCAGGATAGGGTTTGGCTGGCCTACTGGTGGGTTGGTAGGTGCCATCATGACTCCAGAAATCGGGTCGTGACATATTAAAGATAATTTTTTAAAATATGATCTAAAATACGTAGTCAAACAAATATTTATAGTTAAATTTAAAAAGTCAATTGAAAGTCTATGGTCAAACAAATATTTGAAGGTAGATTTTCAAAATTTGATCCAAAATTTATAGTAAAATATTAGTTAAGACCACAAAAAATAATTTGTTTTCCTTTCTTAAACTTCATGCTAAATCAAAATTAGTCAAACAAATTCAAACAGAAAAAGTAATTAAAAAAATTGAATGTTATTTAGAGGATTTCATACCAACTTAAAGATTGCATCCGTATTAATAGTTATGAAATTAATTTTTACAAAGTTTTACACCGTTATAAATAGAGATTTTTTTATTTTTTATTTTTAAGTTATAAATAGAGGTGTTACTACCTATTTTGATATATTACTTCTTGGGAAATTGCATCCTTCAGACAGTTTCTTCAAGCCTTTTCTTGAAGAAGACATGTTTTACAATTTCTTTCCATCAAAAGCTGAAGAAGAAGCGTGCAAAGTTAACAACACTCCATGGGTAGTGAATCGAGAACTAGTGGAGATACGGGACATATACCCTACCCCAAAAATTGATTTGGAAAACCCCTGGCAGATCAAGAAAAGTATTACCCGTGACGAAGTCGTTCTAGGAATGTTGGTGATTCCATTTTTTGAGACATTTGAGTACATTCTTCAATATTGGAAGTTGGATGTGGCCAGAAGTTTTGAGAACGAGTACGGGGTGTGTGTTGACCTGTGGGATGTAACTAAGGAGAATGCCCCTAAGAAGTATGAAAGTGAAAGTGTTTGCTTAAGAAAGCGATACAATGATGACTATTCTCTTTCATGCATCAAATTGTTCAACGATTGCAGATTGGGCTTTGGTGATGAAATTGGGCTTTATTGGGATCCTAGTTCATCATACTTAATATTCAAATTACGTTCTCAAGTTCGCGCTTAGTGAAAGGTCTATGAATTTAGTGACAAAAAATAACATTCAATAGTCTTTTGTTCAGTATACCTCTTTTATAGAATTGTAATAGGTGAAGATTTTATTTTGAAATTGAGATATTTGAATTATGGAGTATGAGAATTCTTGAAGTTCCTAATATAGTCTGCATTATCCCCTTCTTGTACTTGTGTTTTCATGCACTATTATTATAAATCTCTTTTAATATGAGAATAATGTAGTTTACTGGGTTTCATGAATTCCTCCAATAATTTAGATAGGAAATTTACAAAGCAGTAATAGCTTAGGGGTGGGGGGTTGATACCAGAGAACTTGCCCTCACTATTGTTAGTATCATCATTTCATTTATATATATATATAGACACACACACACACACACACACACAAAAAGTGGGAATGAAAAAAAAACTAAAAGTTGAATTAGCAAATTATCCTTTAAAAGCTAAGTGACCATTTTGTCCATACAATTAAACACTACTTCTTTAATTTTTGGTACTAAAAAGTAAATTTACCTTTCTATTAGTAAAGAAAATAATAAGATAAATGAGTCAATACTCGACATGATACATTTTCACTTACTACAGTAGTTTAATGTGATGTAATTGCTTTCAGATTGCATAGTTATTGCAACCTGAAATATAAAGGAATCAGATCAGTTCGAGTTTTTCTTTATTATTCTGAGCAGTAGCTAGAGTTAGCCATGTCGGGTTTTAGAATTCTATATCAGCTAGAATTAGTTAATGTAATGGGCAATAGAGGTATGCTCTGATTTTTGTAATAGAGTTGTTACATTGAGCGGGAAGAGATGAAGAGTTTAACTCTTAGGTTACAAGGTTTGTAATTTGAATCTTTGATCTTTGAAGTTTAATGGAGTTGAATTGAAAATCCTGTGAATCAGGTCGTGATTTTCTCCTCCCAAGAGATAGGGGTTTCCACATAAAAATTCTCTTGTGTTCTGTAATTTAAGTTTTTTACTTTTTGCATTTTTCTTGTTGAGTCAAGAGACCTGGTCCATTGTCTGGTGATAACGCTCAAACTATCCTTCAAAACAATTAAGAGAATAAGCGATCGTTGTCAATAAAAACCCAACAAGAGTCGGGGTTGAATCCCATAGGGAGTGATTTAAGGTACGAATTCAATTAGGAAATTAATGAAGCAACCTATTTCTCGTAGACATTTAGAGAAAAGGTCCCACAAAATTTAATGAAGATATTTATTGAACAATTAACACCACTAACTTGTGCAAAAACAAGGATATGCAATTAAGAAATAATTCAGGAGTGTGGGGGTTAGAATTAATGTGATAAAAGGGGTTAAAGTTCTTGCTAAAGAATCACTAAACAATCACATATAAGCTTGGTCATCATTACTAGTACTAATCTTCTTTCGATCTTATAGTACCATGGCACAAAATCTCCTTTCGGTCTCATTTGAGCACATTACCAATCAGCCTAATACTTTACGAAATCCCTCTTTCGAGGAGATTTTAGCAACAAGATAAGATCTACAATTCTTTTTTCAAGTAATTTTATAGAAATCAAATCTACATCGCAAGTATCAAGATATCTAACCACTTCTACTAATCCCTTTAGGCCATCAATTGAAGATTTGATCTAGGGTTAAGTTTGACACCTTAACCCATTGACTAAGCTCATGTTAAACAGCCGGAATCCATGATTAATTTGTAATAAAACAGAGCAAAACACTTCACCCGCTATCATTCATCAACACCCAATGCCACAATCGTACCCCTAGACTTTGAGGTTTTAGAGACACATAGTAAAAAGATAAGAGAGTATACCCAAAGTGAAATCAATCATTAAATTGTAGCTAATAAGCAAGAATATTGAAGACCCACTTCAAATTCAATTCTCCAAATATTGAGTTCAAGGCTATTGAAAACCTCCGAAACTAGAAAGATGAAGAAAAACCTCTAGCTCACTGTTCTAAAGTTTAGATTGGTGAAAAGTACATTTTCTCTTTCTAATTTTCTATTTATAGCTTTCCCAAAATAAATTTGGAATTCTTTCGCGGCTTTTTTGGTGACATTATTCGAGCTGGCCTAAAACATTCGACGGATCGTTGTTTGGTCCTTCAGCTCACCCTTTCTTGGTTTCAGGCTTCAGGTGTTTAAATCTCGGTCGGCGGACCTGACTGTGCCCTCCTTTTCCCATTCGGTGAGTCACCAACATTTACCTTGATCGCCTTCTCAACCTTCATTTTAGCTCCAAAATCTGTTGCATTAGGCAATGAATCTCAGCTCGCCTTTTCATGTTCGGAGAGTCACTGATTTCTTCACTTTTCACCGACTTGGATTGACCCATTTATTTTGACCACTATCAACTTCAACGGAGACAACCACTTTGTCAATCCGCCCTTCTCTTTTGGTGAGCTTCATCTTTTGGGGTTTTCCAAATCTTAACAATTTTTCCCTCCCTTCCAAGTATTCATCCACGCTTTCTCCTTTGGCCTTCATAGTTGGAAATCATCAAAATATTATTAGAATAGGACATAATTAGGCATTGGTGACACTTATTGTTGAACTAAAAAGGCCTCAAATGAGTCTAAACATACCACTCATCAACACCTCCAACTTAAACTTTTGCTTGTCTTCAAGTAAATCAAGAACACAATTAGTTAAACAAGGGTGTCTACAACAGTTCTCAATGAGAGCTAACATGCAAGTGACCCTACAAGATTACTCTCAATCAAATGCTACACTCAATCATGATCAAAAAGCATTAAATGATGACTAGTCGGTATCTACCCAAGCTCAAGCTTACTATAGCTTCCTTCTTATGCAAAACCATGTATTAACAAAAGTGTTCAAGTGGCCTCACATCAAGAAGATTCCATGCTCTCACGAAGTGCATCAACAAAGAAGTTAGGAATGAACACAACTCTCGCTCTAAAAAAAGAAATACATGTAAGTTTTATCCCATATTTTTCAATCATCACACAACCTAGTTCATGCAAGATCTCAAGGGTCTTTTAGGCTTGTAATGGGGCTGAGGGTAAAGGTATTATCAATTTGTCTTAGTGACTTCCACTTTTTCAAAGTATTGTTGTACTCAATTCCACCTCTTCTCAAATTTTTTTCATTCCTTTCACTTGTAGACTTGAACATCAATCTTTTATTCACTTTTTGAACACCCCTTTTATTTCAACACTTTCTTTTTCATTTTATTTTTAAATTCTCTTTTTTAGGAGGGGTTCCTTCATTTTCCTTCCAAGGCTCAAGACTTTCAAGATTGAGTCTCATTTTTCTTTATCTTTTCACTTGGCTTTCCTTCATCCTTCCGTTCAACCCCCCACAGTTAGGCTTTTGGCCTATGTTGGCTATTCAAACAAACCAATCCTTCAAAAGGATTTATGGGTGAGAAATTAGGAACAATATAGCTCAAGAGGTTTCAACAAGGTTGCCAACAAATGGTTTAGGCTCAACTGGTGCTAAAATGATTGCACACCCTCATAAGGTAGTCACAAAAGGTATGGTCATTTGGTTTTCCTCTCAAAATATGTGCCCGAGATCATGTCTTGCACTTACCAAAGCTAAATAATCGAACTAACAAGGAAAATTCTAGGATTCACAAGCATGATTTCAAGAAACACTTACCATACAAGGCACTTCAGACACAATCATTTAGCACAATCACACAAGATCAAAAGCTTACGTGGGATGGTCATTGCAAGGCTCACATAAAAAAGAAGCTAGTCAATAGAAGATTCATTAAGATCATTCAAAAATGCAGTTATATTGATTTCTTCTTGCAAGACAAATCACTAAACACATTTATCATCACAAGCACTATTTAAGACAACAATATTGAACACAATCGATCCTCGATCATCACAATGAAAACTTCAAGCATTTCAACAACTTAAAAACACCATTTTAGATTCATGGGGTAATATGTATAGAGAGATGGAAATCAAACTAGCACTATTAAGTACAGGTTAGGTGTGGTTGGTGACTCTCACCCCACCAAAACAAAATTCAGTGACCTCAATGTAAGAAAAGAAAAGAGACAGAGTAGGCTGAGTGGCTCCCTGTCATATGAAGGATTGGACGGCTAGGGAGATGAAAGGTAGTTGAAGCTCACCGAAGAGTTTGATGAATCACCGAACATGGTCAGTTCACCGATCATGCCTATAGCTTAGGTGAATTCTTTGACCAGATCAATGGGATTAGAGGTAACCCACCGAAATAGATCGACATATCGCTAATATATTTTCCCCTCTCGCCGAAGTTGACATTACTCACACAAAAATTCTCCATCCACAAGGTGAACTGAGTCGGGATCGCCCAACAATCTTGGCGAATCACTGAAATAGCCTTCTGGTCGCCGAATTGGATAAGACATTCCTCAAGTTTGAGCTTCCCTGAAGGCGAGCTCATTGGAAGTCTGCAAAGTGGATTTGGTAGATCAGCGATGGTGATCACTTCGCCTAGTGTGACATCTCCAATCTGCACAAGTGAAAAACATTATTGAAAACTACTAAACATGGGTTGCCTCCAAAGAAGCTCTTGATTTAACATCGTGTCAAGATGTAGACATGCTTCTCACGCATCATCCAAGTACACAACTTAAACTATTCTCACATCATGGCCTTTCCTAAGATAGACTTTCAACCCTTGGTCGTTGACCTTGAATTTTTTACCCTTGATATCTTCAATTTCAATCCTTCCATTGGCATACACTTTAGACATTTTGTACGGACCAGTCCATTTGGACTTTAGCTTTCCCGAGAAAAGTTTCAACCTTGAGTTGAAGAGGAGAACTAGTTCACCTACCCGAAAATCCTGATGTAGGATCTTTGCGTTATACCAGCCTTTAACTTTCTCCTTGTAGAGTGCAGAGCTCTCATAGGCCTTCAACCGAAATTCATCTAGTTCAAGCAGCTAGTCAACACGATTCTCCAATTTAAGTTCAACTTCTTCAAAACCCATAAGGTTTTGTGCACTAATTCAATAGGCAAATGACATGATTTCCCAAACACTAATTGTTAATGGGACATGCCAATGGGGTCTTGAAGGCAGTTCAGTAGGCCCAAATTGCATCGTCAAGCTTGCTAGACCAATTGGTTTGGTTGACATTCACTGTTTTGGCCAAAATATTCTTTATTTCCCGATTATATACTTCGCCTTGCCCACTAGATTGAGGATGGTATGGTGTGGCAATCTTGTGCCTTACCCCATATTTAGACAAGAGTGTCTCGAATTGGCGATTGCAAAAGTGAGAACCACCATCACTTATGATTTCTCTCGGGGTACCAAACCTTGTAAAGATATATTTCCTAAGGAACTTCGTGATACTTCGTTCCTCATTATTAGGTAAAGCTAACGCTTTAGCCCATTTTGACACATAATCAACTGCCTCAAGGATGTACTTGTTAAAAAATGAGCTAGGAAAAGGGCCCATAAAATCAACTCCCCATACATCAAACAACTCAACTTTGAGGATTTGTGAAAGAGGAAATTCATGCCTTTTGAAAATACTCCCATGCATCTAACATTGCACACACATTTTGCAAAAGGCATGAGCATCCCGATACATCGTGGGCCAATAATAACCACATTCAAAAATCTTGGAGGTTGTACGAATACCTCCATGATGTCCACCTATGGGTGAAGTGTGGCAGGCTTCAAGAATAGCTCTTGCCTCTATTTCAGACACACAATGCCATATAACATGGTAAAACACTCCTTAAACTGATAAGGCTCATACCAAGCATACTTTTTTAACATCAAAGAAGAATTTCTTCCTTTGGTGGCTGCTCAACCCTTCCGGTAATATTCCACCTACAATAAAGTTTGCATAGTCAACATACCAAGGTGTTGAGACTTATGAGATCATCATCACTGATTCATCGGGAAAGACATCATTTATGTCTCGGCTCTTAGCCAAAGAAGTGCTTGATTTTAATCTTGACAAGTGGTCAGCAACTAGATTTTCACATCCCTTTCTATCACGCGCTTCGAAATCAAACTCATAAAGAAGTACCACCCAACGAATATTCCTCGGCTTGGCTTCCTTCTTTGATATCAAGTATCGGAGTGCTGCATGGTTAGTGTGCACTACAATCGTGGTGCCCAACAAGTATGCTCTAAATTTCTCAAAATCATACACGACGGCTAGAAACTCTTGCTCTGTGACGGTGTCATTTATTTAGGCACAATTAAAAGTCTTTCTTGCATAATAGATGAGATGAAAGAATTTGTTTTTATGCTGTTCAAGCACAAAACCCAACGCCAACCCACTTGCATCACACATAATTTCAAATGGAAGACTCCAATAGGGGGCAATTATGATAGGGGATGAAACAAGTTTTTCTTTGAGGCTCACAAAAGCTTTCAAACAAGCAGCATCAAACTCAAAAGTGCAATCCTTCTCAAGTAGTCGGCACAATAGAATAGCCAATTTTGAGAAGTCTTTTTATAAATATCCGGTAGAAACCGACATGGCCTAGAAAACTTTGCACCTCCTTTACATAAGTTGGAGGAGGTAATTTGGAAATGGCATCCAATTTTTCTTGATCTACTTCAATTCCCTTTATGGAGATTTTATGCCAGAGAACAATGCCTTCCTTCACCATAAAGTGATATTTTCCCCAATTTAAAACAAAATTCGATTCTACCCACTACATAAACACAATCTCTAAATGATGAAGGCACTCTTCAAATGAATCAATGACCACTGAAAATTCATCCATGAAAACCTCCATAGAATTCTCCACCATGTCGGTGAAGATTGATAGCATAAACCTTTAGAAGGTGGCGTGGGTGTTGCATAACTTGAAATGTATTCGCTTGAAATCAAACATCCCATAGGGACAAGTGAAGGTAATTTTCTGTTGATCTTCCGGTGCTATGGATATTTAGTTGTAACCAAAATACCCATCTAAGAAACAATACCACCCTTTTACCGCTAGCCGTTCAAGCATTTGATCATGAAGGGCATAGTGAAATGGTCCTTCTCGGTCCAAGAGTTTAGTTTCTGATTGTCCATACATACTCATCATCTGGTGACGGGACGAGTAGCTACTAGTTCAGCCTTCTCATTCGGGACTACCGTCATACCACCCTTTTTGGGGACACATTGAATCGGACACACCCATTGGCTATCCGCAATAGGAAAAATTACCCCCACATCCAACCATTTTATTATTTCTTTCTTCACAACTTCTTGCATTGGACGGTTTAACCTCCTTTGGTTCTCAATGCTTGGTTTACATCGTTCGGTGAGTTGTATTTTGTGAGTACACACTCCCGAAGAGATTCCTACAATGTCGCAATGGACCAACCCATAACCTTAATATGCTTTTTCAACACCTTTATCAACAAATCCACTTGCCATGTTTTGAGATCATTTGCAACAATAACTGACAATGTGTTGTTAACCCCCAAGAAGACATATATAAGGTGAGAGGGGAGTGCTTTCAACTCAAATTTTTGAGGCTCTAATATGGATGGCTTGGCCGGTGATGCCTCTCAACTAGACAAGTCAATGTCTAATTTTCTTGGATTTGAATTGTATGAGCCCACACTAATAAGAGTAGTGACCACTTCATCATAATTGCTTATTTCATCTTCATCATAGTTAAGTAATATGACTGCCAAAAATTCTCCTGATCCTAGGGAGTTGTCTTTGTATCTTAGTTGCTTGCGAACAGGTTGTTGGCTTGCATTCTAGGTATGTTCTTGACTCAACTTCTTTTCTATTGTATCCTATTTTTGTTTCTTCTTGTTATCTACCTTAGTATCCCCTGTTAAGTTATTTTTGCTGCACTTTCCTTATGACTTATTGTTTATACTTGTGTTATATATTAAGCTCAGTTGGCCAATGCATACTAAGTACTATTTTTGGTACACATACTACACTTCTGCTCCTTACAGATCCTAGTTTGAGTTATTGCCATTGATTTGGAGTAATTCGGTGCAGCTTGGAGTTTCAGAGACTAGGGTAAGTTCCTGGCATTTAGAGTTGCCGATTTCTATCTATTTTTTGCTAGGCTTAGTTTTTATATTGTATTCAGAGATAGCATGTACTTACTTAGTATCTATAAAGCCTTGTACTCTATCTTTATTAGATGCTTGATAAAAGACTGATGCCAGGTTTTGGGATGGGTTTTTGTAATGGAATTTTGTTAATCGCCCATTTCTTCACTTTGATTAAAGCTTTATGCTTCTTATTGTCGCCTTCCGCTTGGTGGTCCATATGGCTTCGTGTTAAGGTTTAAGACCTACTGGTGGGGTGTTGTAGGTGCCATCACGACTTGCAAAATCAGCTCATGATAGTTTGTACCAGAGCTCTAGGTTGACCGACATCATTGGTATGAGAGCAAATGCCTAGTAGAGTCCTGTAGATTAGAGCAGAGACGTCCGTATCCTATTTTCGGGAGGCTATATGGAATTCTTAGGAAATTCTGCTCTTGACTCCTTATCGTGTGCTTTTTCTTTGATTAACCTCAAAAACTTATTCTTTGGAATCTACTCTCTCCTTGTTGAATAGCATAAAGCATTTGATGTATGTGGATGGAGCATCAGCATATCCTACAAGAGTTTTAGCACGTGGTTGGATTAGAGGGCCTTAGTCGGGTATGGACCTTGAGATCGGAGGCATTCTTCAGTATTCAAAAAGTCTAGGGGCAGCTCAAGATTGGACAGGATCATTGACTTCCTTGTTTCCTCGATATTCAGTGCTAGAAGGTCTAAGCTTCTTCGATGGAGGCACCAAATGCAGGTGTGGTTCTTGGTGCAGCAGGTGCTTCTCAGAGCAGAGTTAGGTTGACTGGTTCAAGTAGGCTTCGTCATCTGTTTTTGAGTATGTGTTGGGATTTTTAGAGTAGGCTGGGCATAGCCCCACATTGTTTCCTTTGGATTGGGAGCTGAGTTAGGGGTTCATCAGAGGGTTAGCATTGCAACTCCTGTTGGCGTTGGAGCATCTCATGGCAGTAGGGTCTACCTTTCCCCAGGTTGTTAGTCATGCGAAGGTTGGGGATCATGCATGTTTTGAGACTTAGATAGATAGTGGTAAGAGGCCTTCCCATTAGTACAACGGTGACAACATTCCACTTCGAGGTGAGTATCAATTCTGCGAGGGACATCTTCCTTCTCGACCTATCAGGCCTATGGAGGTAGCATCTCAAGTCATGATGAGTCAAGAATTTTGACTTATTTAGGGTTTCTTATTTATTGAATTAGTGTCCTCAATTCCTATTTTGTGTTCATAAATGATGTTAAATTGCTTATGTGCAGCCATGGAAACTCATGAACAAGGCAAGGACAGTACATAGCGAAAGGAAGTGAAAAAGTTTGAAAAGTTGAAGAAAAGGAAGGCTGGAGCTCACAAAATCCACTCGGCGACTCACCGAGTGAGCCTCTGGCTCGCCAAAAGTTCCAACGAAGTGACTCAGGAGATAAGGCGATTCGGCGAACAAAAGAGCACTTAGGCGTATCACCAAACGGAACGGCAAGCTCGATCCAACTCACCTAAAGGAATAGACCAACTAGATGCTGAAGTCAAGTCCAAAAGGTGAGAGAATGTGCTGATCGGCGGATCGCCGAGTGGTTCGGTAACCCCGACTAATTTCATTGAGTGGTCCCACGTACTGAAATGTTGGAAAATTCTTGGAAGTTTATAAATTGATTTTTGTAGAGAGAGAAAGGGAACAAGGAGTATCAGACTGAAGGAAACATTCATACTTTTGATTTTTTTGGGAGATATTGAACACTCTTGAAGAGGGTTTTGAGTTTAGACATTGGGTTTTAAGATTTTAGTCTTAATTTTTAACATTTGAGCATTGAAGACTTTGTTATTCCAATGGAGAATCTCTTTGGTAACTATTTCTTGCCTTTTGCTATGATTGGCTAAAACCCTTTTTGCCTTGGGGTTATGAATATGTAATCGAATACATAAATTAGCTTGTGGATATTTCTAATTGCTAGATTTAATGTTGTTTTGAAATGAGTTCAGTTATTTATTCATGTTTTCATTTATGAACTGGGCTTGCAAACTCAATTCTAGCTTTAGATCTCTATTGCTTGCTTGTGAAAGGTGCCTAGAGTGGAATCTATGACTGATAGTTGTATTAACTCGTATCTTCACAATCCAGTTTTACAAAGTTGGTTAAATTAAGGATTTGGATTTTTTTCTATTGTTAAGCTTGTTAACGTTCGAAAGAACTTGCGTAAAATATGATAGCTAATTGAAAAATGGCTGCTATAGTTATAATCCTTCCTACCCATTGAGATTCAACAACTTTAAGCAATTATTAATTACCCATTAAGTAAAATTAGTATTCGATTGTTCACACACTCCTAAGGCTCCCTCTCTATTTACTCAAACCCCGTATTTAGCATTTTCGTTGACAATTGGTTACTAAACTCTCTTAATATTGATAATTAAAACTTGATGATTTACATTTTGTTGTGTTTTGTTTATTTCCATTCTATAAGAAATTAGAACACGTTCATACTTTGTATTTGAATTCTTTTCCATACCACTCCCTGTTGGATCGATCCCAACTCATCATTGGGTTTACACTTGTTAGCGACCACCTACAACTTGAATTATAAGAGGTGTAGTTGAGCGTTATCAAAAATGGTGCCGCTGCCGGGGAGTGGCATTTTGAATTCTCTTATTGAAGTGGTTTGTGAACTAATTTGGTTGTAGTAGAACGTTCGTATTAGTTTGTTGTTGTCATTGCCCTCAACAGGCGAAGAAATGGGTGTAATTGAGAGTAATGTTGGCAGTCAACTTGGGCATGCTAAAGACATCGGAAACTTGAACGATGTCAATGCGGATCAAATGGGAAGTGCCAAATCTATTCGTTTACCTCCAACTTCGGGTGATGCTATTTTTCATGTGACCGAAACTATGCTCCAGCTACTGCAAATGAAAGGGATCTTTGGGGGACTTGCTTATGAGGACCTTCATGATCACATTCACAATTTAGTGGATGTGTGCGGACCATTCACCTTCAGAAATATTTCTCAAGAGTCAATCCGGCTTCGTTTGTTTCCCTTTTCTCTAATGCGGGAAGCAACGAAGTGGCTGGCCGAACTACCGAGAGACTCTATTACTTCTTAAGAGGAGCTCACAGAGGTGTTCTATGAAAGATTCTTCCATCCCTCGAAGATGGTGAAGTTGAGGGATGACATTCAAAATTTCAAGCGGATTGATGGTGAACCCATTCATGAAACTTGTTTGAGGTTTCAAAAGCTGCTCCTCCAATGTCCTACTCATGGGTTACTGGAAAATGTGCTCTTGCAATATTTCTACCGAAGTCTTGATTCCATAACAAAGCTGTCGTTGATCATCTTATCAGGGGTGGAATCATGAGACAACCATTCGCCGTGGCATCGGCTTTGCTTGACGAGATGACCAAGATTAATCAAACATGGCACATGAGAGAGGATCAAGTATTGTAATGACCCTCCAAGTCATTTATATGTTAGTGCCTTTTTTCTATCATTTAGAGCGTTCCTGTAGCGATCCCAAGTCATTTATGACTTGCTAGCACTGACTGTTCGGTCACCTGGTCGTTCGTTTAGGTTTTATGCCTATTTTTTCCTGTTTTGGAGCTTTTGAACCTTGAAAAGTTGATTTCGGTCATAACTTTAGGTAAGTGACTTCAGATGAGAATTCTGACTGTTCCATCAGCTCCGGAGCAGCCAAATTAGGCTAGAAGCATGGTTTACCCGAGTCCCGGGGTTTCCGGTGTGATTTTGGGACCAGATAGCTCTTTAGTGTTCGAAATTTGGCTTAAGGTTGACTTCGGTCAAAATTCTTGGTAAACGCACTTGTATGAAAATTCTGACAGTGTGGTTAGTTTTGGAATGCCGAGTTTGGTCTAGAACGACCTTTCCAGAATCTTTAGGAGCTTCCGATCTAATTTTGAGACCTACGGTAGAAATTGACAAAAATGGCATAATGGGTGTGGGAACCACTTTTTGTAAAAAATGACCTCGTATGGAAATTAGGACTGCACCATTGAGTCCGGAATGTCGAATTTAGTGGGGTAGCATATCTGTGTTATTTTTATCGGGTCCCGAACGAATTCCGAGGGTCTGTTCGGAGACTTTGAAAAATAGAAAAAAATTTGGTTGCTGGTGTAGACCTTTAGCGACCAGAAATTGTCTTTATCGACCAGTTTCGGGTTTTATAATCTAGAAAATTTCAGCTTTCAGCCCTCATTTTCAAATGGTGATTTCTCCCTCATCCGAGCTCCGATTTGAGTGATTCGAAGTCCTGTATAATCCTGGAGCTTGTGGCTACGTGGTGGAGTGATTAGATTGTGTTGGTGAACCCTCGTTTGAGGTGAAATTCAGCTCGAAGCTGCTGCCATCAAGTTATGATTTCTTCTTCATTTTAAACTTCGATATCTCGAGTTCTAGAGCTCTATTTTGGGTTATTCGAAGTCCCACGTGTTCGGATTTTCGTTGGCTTTGTGGGTTTTAGGTTGGGGGTCATTGGGTGCTCCTCGTTTTGCATGAAATCGAGGGTAAGTCTCTATTTGGCCTATTTTTTTGTTAAATTTTGTAAATTGTTGTTGTTGGTTGTTAGGAGCGGATTCGACCCCTATTGAGCGATCTAATTTAGGATTAGTGTTGGGGGAAAGATTTGGGACCTTTTGAAGGAGTCAAATCCAAAAAATCCGGAGCGGGTCCCACTTTGCCCGATTTTGATCCAAAAATTGGTCTGTCTCCGAATTCGTTGATTTTGGTGTCTAAACGACCGTATTGACGCCGTGATTCTATTTTTTGTAGCATGGAAGCATTCTAAGGCCGTTTGGATGGGGAAATCTCCAATTGAGTGAATTGGAGCACGCGTGATCCACTTTTTGGTAGGTTACGACTTTCCTTCTTTCTAGACTGAGCCTGATTGTGTAAATGTTGGTTGATATTTGTGAATCTGGGGTGGTTAGTTAGTATTGTTTCCCTTGTTCCCCGATTTCCTCGGTTTAGAGTTGATTGTTGGGTTGTTATAAGCTAGTTTCATGCTATAGGTTGGGCTGTTGATTTGATTTGTTGGTATGCATGTTGTGGTGTATCTGTTGGTGGTTATCTGATGTTGCATGAGTGGGTCCGGGTGAATCTGTTTGATGATTGACTGATTATTGTGATTCTGCCTTAGAATAGACTGTGATATTATTGACATAGTCCCATGTACCTGGTTGACTTGAGTATGTATCCAACGTCGTTTCGGATGGACTAGATCCTTGTAGACTGATATATCAGACTTGGGTTAGATTATTAGCCTTAGTATAGGCATTTTCGTGGCTTTCGGACATTTCAATTCTTTGCCCCTTATCACTGCGATTTTTGGGATGTTGCCGGAAGATGCCATAGTTGCGCCGATTGTCGGCTGGATTATGGTAGGCTGGGAGCCTTCGGTTGGTATATATGTGGGGGCGACAGCCCGTGATGTTTAGTCTCTTGGTGCATTGCTGTTGTGGCTTATCGAGTTCGTGATGACTGGCTCCAGTACGCGACTGACATTACTCGGTTATTACTCAGGATTTCCAGCGCTAGGCTGACGGGGGTAGGCTATCCGCTCCGGTCCGCAGTTGACATTACACGATTACAACCCATTATTTCCAGTGCGAGTCCATGGAGCATAGGCTACTAGTCCCAGCTACGCGACCGACGTATCCGATGGAACCAGTATTTCCAGCGTTAGACTATCGAGTGTGGGCTGTTTGTGCAAGGCCGAGACTGAGGTTGCCCGGTTAGAGTCCAGCATTTCCAGTTCGTGACTGATGACTGAGCTGGGCTCTGATATCTATGACTGAGCTAGGCTCTGATATCTATGACTGAGCTGGGCTATGATATTTATGACTGAGCTGGGCTCTGATATTTATGACTAAGCTGGGCTCTGATATTTATTACTAAGTTGGGCTCTGATGTTTATGACTGAGTGGGGCTCTGATGGTAAGGATTGGGCGGGGCCCTACTGCTGTTTTGGAGTTGGTTATTCCTTCGTTTCTGTAGAATAGCTCTTCTGTGTACCTGTCAGACTTATGGGGGTCCGTTCAGGTTTTATTTAAACTTGCGCATGAGTGTGCCCAACGGGTCTTATGGGGGGCTCAACTGGGTTTATTTTAGTTATTTCTTTGTGCTTCCTTTAAGCTTTTCCGTTTCCTGTTCTACTGACCTCTATTTGTGCTGATTCTATCTTGTCTGCCTGTTTTTACCCTTTTTGCTCAGTCGGCCTATGATGCCTACTGGGTACCTATTGTTTTGGTACTCATACTACACTCTGCATCTTTTTTCGTGATGCAGGTCCGAGCATCAGTTATCAGTATTGAGATTGGGCCGGGAACTGTCAGTTCAGGAGACTAGGGTGAGCACTTGGCATTTTGGGATCACCAGTTTCCTTCTGTTTATATATTTTGGCTTGTCTTTTGTTTTTGAGACAGTTGTTTCAGTGGTCCACTTTTGGGACTTGTACTCTTTTTAGTAGTTTTGTACTTCTGACTTCCAGGTTTTGGGAGTTATTTTATATATTTAGTCTGGTTCGTTCCAGCTTTCGTGATTGCTCTTATTGTATGCTTCCGCTTGGTTATAGATTAGTTTCCACCCTTAGTCCCGTTACTGTTTAGTTCTGGGATAAGGTTTTTGCTGGCCTACTGGTGGGTTGGTAGGCGCCATCATGACTGGAGAAATTGGGTTGTTACAAGTATCTCCTCTCAATGTTGGGTTGACCAAAGAACAAATGGAGAAGAACAAAGAGCATTATGAAAACATGGCCAAGATCATGACCCAAATGGATTAATTGACAAAACATGTCATGGGAAGTGGTTCTAAGGCTGTGAATGTGGTTGCCGCTAGTAGTGGAGTAAGTCCGAATGATGCACAATTTAAAGCCATGTATAATGAAGAGGTTCAATTTTTGTTAAATCACGTGGGAGGTTCTCGTCCGAGCTATCCAAGTTCAGGCAGGAACCAAGGTTGGAACAAAGATCGTTATGGTGGTTGGAGAGATAGAGATCGAGATTGGCGTGATAGGGGTACCAATTGGAGAGATAGGGATGGTGATATAGATCGTTATATGCGTCCCCATGACCGTCCAAAACCGAAGGAACCACATGCTGACCCCGGGAGCTTTCAGACCGAGGATATGCTTGCCCGCATCCTAAACAAGGTAGAAGGATCAGATAAAATGCTCAAGGAGATAAAAGCTGACTTCTCTTTGAATCAGACGGTGAACTCTCATTCAGTTTCGATAAAGCAACTTGAGACTTAAATGGGTCAAATCTCTGCCCACTTAAATTCGAGACTAAAAGGGGGCCTTCCTAGTGATGCCTTGGCAAATATGAAGAATGATAATGCCCAATGCCCAGCAATCTTGACCCGAAATGGTAAGGTTGTGGGAAATGATAAGCTAAATGATGATAAAGCAAGTCTAAGTAAAAGGGAAGTTTTTGTTCTTGAGGGTGATGGACTCGCCGAAGAATTGAACAATGAGATTTCCAATAAGGTTGATGATGCACTGAAGAATGTTGCTTTCGGTGAAGCCAAGAAGTCAAAGGTGGGGGTTGTTCCTCCCTCGATGTCTAAAAAACCATTATCCAAAGTTACTCCACCATTTCCTCAAAGATTGAAGAAGAAGGATGAAGACACGAAGTTCCAAAAATTTCTTTCCATCTTCAAAACTCTTTTTATTAGTCTTTTGTTGGTGGCAGCGTTGTTAGAGATGACGGGTTATGTAAATTTTATGAAAGAGTTGGTCACGAAGAAGAGAAGTATGGATTTTGAGACGGTTGAAGTATCCCATAGTTGTAGTGCCATTATGTCTAATGTGGTTGTTAAGAAGGCTGACCCAAGGGCATTTACTATCCCTTGTACTATAGGGATGTTTCAATTTGCTAAAGCGTTGTGCGACTTGGGGGCAAGTATAAATTTGTTGCCCTATGCCATTTACAAGCAACTTGGGCTAAGTGAGCCTAAGTCAACAACTATGCATTTTCTCATGGCTGACCGTTCCAACAAGTGTTCTATTGGCATTCTCTATGATATTTTGGTTAAGGTAGAGAAGTTTATATTTCTGGCAGATTTTGTGATCCTTGATTGGGAGTATGACGTCGAGGTTTCTATTGTTCTTGGTAGGCCGTTCTTGGCTACTGGGAGATCTCTTGTTGATGTGGAAAGTAACGATTTGAAATTTAGGGTAAATGAGGAGGAAGTAACTTTCAACGTGTGCAAGTCTATGAAGCAACCAAGTGACATCCATGTGATATCAGTTGCTGATGCGATTGATGAAGCAGCTACTAGTGTGGGTGAAATTTAGTGTGTTGGTGAATCTTTGGTTGCCGTCCTCTTGAATTACGATGGTGAAGAAATTTAAGATTGTGATGAAATAGTGGCTGCTTTATTTGATTTAGTGTCTCATTCTAAGCATCCTTTGAAGCTTGATATCAACTTGAGGAATAGGGAAAGTCCTCCCACAAAGTCATCCATCGAAGAACCACCAAAGCTTGAATTGAGGGTACTTCCCCCGCACCTTCATTGTGTGTTATTAGGAGCTAATAACACTTTACCCGTGATTATTGCCGCGGACTTTCTCGATTGGCAAACACAAGCACTTGTTAGTGTGTTGAAAAAGTTTATTAAGGCCATTGGATGGACGATTGCCGACATTGTGGGAATTCCTCCTGATATTTGTACCCACAAAATTCAATTGGATAGTGATTATAAGCCAAGTGTAGAACATCAAAGGAGGTTAAATCCTCCAATGCAAGAAGTTGTCAAAAAGGAGATCATCAAGTGGATTGATGCGGGAGTAGTTTACCCTATTGCGGATATCAAGTGGGTGAGCCCCGTTCAATGCGTTCCAAAGAAAGGCGGTATGACCGTGGTCCCGAATGAGAAAGGTGAGCTTGTTCCATTGTGATCGATTATCGGTTGGCGTGTATGTATGGACTATTGGAAATTGAATACATGGACCAGGAAGGACCATTTCCCAATGCCCTTTATGGATCAGATGCTAGATAGACTTGCGGGTTGTGGATGGTACTACTTCTTGGATGGTTATTCCAGTTATAATCAAATCTCCATTGCACCGGAGGATCAAGAAAATACAACTTTCACATGCCCCTATGGGACATTTGCTTTTAAAAGAATGCCTTTCAGATTATGTAATGCACCGGCGACTTTTCAGCATGTATGCTCTCTATTTTTTGCTGATATGGTAGAGGATTTGTTGGAAGTCTTCATGGATGACTTTTTGGTTGTGGGGGATACATTTGAGGCATGCCTTGAGCACCTTGGTAGAGTCTTGCAAAGATGTGTTGAAACGAACCTTGTACTCAATTGAGAGAAATGTCACTTCATGGTCAAGGAAGGTATTGTGTTGGGGCACAAAATTTCGGGAGAAGGCATACAAGTTGATCAAGCTAAAGTTGAAGTTATAGCCAAGCTGCCTCCTCGTATTTTGGTTAAAGGTGTTAGAAGCTTCTTGGGTCATGCGGGTTTCTATCAGAGGTTTATAACAGACTTCTCTCAGACAACTTATCCTCTTTGCAATCTACTTGAAAAATAAAGTGTATTCGAGTTTGATGAAGCTTGTGTCAAGGCATTTGTGTGTCTAAAAAAGAAGTTAGTTTCGGCTCCGATCATTATTGCTCCGGATTTGAACATCATATTTGAGCTAATGTGTGATGCTAGTGGTGTGGCCTTGGGGGTTGTACTTGTCCAACGCAAGGGAAAGTTGTTTCACCCGATCTATTATGATAGCAAGACTTTAAATATAGCTAAAAAGAACTACACCGTCACTGAGCAAGAGTTGTTAGCCGTCATGTATACTTTTTAGAAGTTTAGAGCATATTTATTGGGGACCAAGGTGTTGGTGCACACCGACCATGCTGCTATACGTTACTTGATGGCCAAAGAGGATGCAAAGAAAAGATTTATTCAATGGGTGTTGTTGTTGCAAGAGTTAGACTTTGAAGTCAAAGATCAAAAAGGGTGTGAGAACCAAGTGGCAGATCACTTGTTGAAGCTTGAAACAAGTGTGGTTATTTTCGGTGAAAAAGACATCGAGGAAGCCTTTCCCGATGAGTTAGTAATGGTTGTGTCGAAGGGTACCACACCTTGGTATGCTGATTTTTCCAATTATGTAATGTGTGGGATTCTTCCCTATGGGCTTAAATTTTACCAACGAAAGAACTTCCTTTTTGATGTGAAAAAGTATTTTTGGGATGAGCCTTACTTATTCCAGGAGTGTGTGGATCATATAATTAGAAGATGTGTTCCGGAAGTCGAGGTAGATGCAATTCTTGATGCTTTCCATGGGTCACCGGTTGGTGGACACCATAGTGGAGTGCATACAGCTGCAAAGGTGTTGCAAAGTGGTTATTATTGTCCAACGTTGTATCAAGATGCAAACTCTTTTGTCAGAAAGTGTGTTCAATGTCAAAAGAAAGGCGGAGTGTCGCGAAGGCATGAGTTACCTCTCACTCCGATTTTAGAGGTTGAGTTGTCTGATGTATAGGGAATCAATTTCATGGGGCTTTTTATGAGTTCGTATGGGAATAATTACATCTTGGTGGCTGTTCACTACGTCTCTAAATGGGTAGAGGCTGTGGCCTTACCTAACAATGAAGGGAGGAATGTGATTATATTCCTCAAGCGATACATTTTCACAAGGTTTTGCACTCCACGTGCAATTATTAGTGATGGGGTCTCTCATTTCTGTAACCGAATGTTTGCATTGCTATTGAGGAAGTATGGAGTCAAGCATAAGGTTTCCACCCCTTATCATCCACAAACAAGTGGGCAAGTCGAGGTGTCAAACCGGGAAATCAAAAGGATTTTGGCCAAGACTATTAATGCAAATCGAACTGATTGGTCCCGAAAGTTATATGACGCTCTTTGGGCATATAAAACTGCATTCAAGACCCTGATTGGTATCTCCCCGTATCAATTTGGTGTTTGGTAAATCTTGTCATCTACCAGTTGAGCTTGAGCATAAGGCATTGTGGGCCTTGAAGGCCATGAACTTGAATTGGGAAAATGCATCAAAGGATCGAGTTGACCAACTCCATGTTTTGGAAGAGTTTCGGCTTTGAGCGTATGAAAGTTTAGCCCTTTATTAAAAATGAAGAAATGTCATGATGCCAAAATCCTTCATCGAGATTTTAAAGTTAGTGATCTGGTGTTGCTCTACAATTCTCGTCTGAGACTCTTTCCAGAAAAACTCAAGTCAAAATGGTCGGGTCCATTTAAAGTACATCGTGTGTTTACCAATGGGGTAATAGAAGTTGAAAATGAGGATGGGTCTATGTCCAAGTTGAATGGGAAAATTCTTAAGCTTTACTTTTGAGAGCACCGCAATGTGACGGTGATTGATGTGGTGTATTTGGATGAAGCTTGAAGGCATGTCCATGTCGTGACACGACGTTAAATAAGGCACTTCTTGGGAGGCAACCCAAGCTTTACTTTTTGCTGTTTGAATAACATTTGTTGGATGTGTAGGTTGAAGTTCGTATTTTCGAAGAAATGCACATCGGCGAGGGGCTAGACCATTCGGCGAGCCGACGAATTTTCTCCATCATCGCCCAAATGCATCGCCCCTTGAAGGTCAAGAGTGAGGAAACCTCTGTAAGATTGGGCGAGCTAAAAACCAATTCGGTGCATCGCAGAGTTGGATCGGCGAGCCCGATTGAGCTCACCTTTTTGCACTCACTGAAGGGCTGGATTTCTGTTCATTTTGGTGAGCTGAGGCCCATTCGGCGCATCACCGAGTGGATCGGTGATGTTAGTTACCTCGCCAACTGGGACGCGAATTGAACTATTTTTAACTATTCAAATTCAAATCTTTTCTTTTATTCAAAATATTTGACTTCCTTACTCATTCCTTCAAACTTTAGTTCGTAATTTCATAATTTGTGTTGTGTGCTTTGCTTTTGGAGTGTCGATTGGAATCATTTTTCCTTCCCCTTTGCCGCATCTGTCCTTTTTGTCTACTTTGAGGTTAGTTTCTCATATTTGGTTTATTTTCATGCCATTTTTTAAGTGCTAACTGGCAGTGTATTGGGTATATGGTTGTTTGCTTTAATTATATCCGTTAATTGATGCCATTGCTTCGTATTGTATTAATTTGAATTCGAGCATGATTAATTCTATTGTTTGAGTGATTTTATTCTAATGTAGGCACAAGTATGTATTAGTACATGGAATGTACTAGGTATGTGGGATGTACATAATAAAATGAAAACATGATAAAGGACTTTAACATGATGTGCAAGACCAAGCTAAAACATAAATAAGCAATTGAAAGTCAAAATTCATGAACATGGTCAATGCAAGCTTAGAACACAATGAAAACATATATAGAATTCTTGAAATTAATATAGCTCATCTTTTGGGATTATTATCGTTAACCGACATAGACCATGTGAGCTATAACATGGAATCCGGTGTCTTGATCCCACACCAAAAAGAAATGTCCTACTTGCAAAGATAAGGACCATGAATTTCTTGCTTACTTGGATCCACTAGCTAATACATCCTATGGGGGAACATGCTTAGGGACAAGGAGATTGCTACTAGAGACCCGACCTCTACTAACGGGAGAGCCTCAATCTCAATATCCTCTCAGTGCTAAGTAAAATCCCAACAAAAATAGTCATAAACATAATAATATCATCATACATGGAAAAATCCTATTAAGTTACTAATCGAAACTTAAATAATCATAGAGTAGCTCCTTAAACCATGTGTGGGAAAACCTTTCACAATTTCGTGATTTCTTAATGTGAGAAAACCTTTCACAATTTCATTGATGCTCATCCTAAAGCAATCTAGATCATAAAACATTCCTTTTTATAAATCATGCATAACTTTCATGAAAACATCATTCATAGATTCATAAATTCTTCATAAATTCATGTCTTTGAGAGTTTATAGTCAAAAATCATGGAAATTGCATGGGTTCATGTGAAATCAATGGGAAAGAATATAATTGAGTCAAAACAATCTTGATAAGATCAAAATCAAACAATTGAGTCAACACAATTGGGAACCCTGGAGAGTTAAATAAAAACATAATCAAATTGATGAAATTGAACTTAGTGAATTGAAAATTTTTTGGGGCTCAATGGGTAAATGGAACCCATTGATAAAACTCTACATACCTTTGAGGATCAAATCCCAAAAACAATGGAGAAATAGGAAGCTTGAATTTGATATCCTAGCTTCTTCTTCCTAGAACTTGAGAGAAAATTGGGGAAGATGAACTTGGATGTGGTTTGGGATTTGGGAGAATGAATTTATGTTGGGTAGTTTTACGGATTAGAAATAGGGTCAAAACAATATAGTTTAGGTATAAAACACATAGGAAAAGACCCTAATACCCTTAATGAAAAACTATCGGACTAGTGTATGGTTTGGATCTACACTTCGTAGGACTTTCTACAGACCGTATTGGTCAACCATAGAACAAAGTACTAGAGCCCTAAAGTTCCTTTACCTTCGACGAGACCATCCTATGGCCAGTCAAAGTTTCTATGGTCCGTAGACCCCTTTTGTAGACCTCAACTTAAACCTTAAAACTTTACTAAGTCTGGAACCTTTCTGCGGTCCGTAGTACCATCAACGAACCGTACTAGTCAATCGTGGAAGGAGATACTAAAACTTGATTTTTACCAAACTTCTTCACCTTTCTTAAGAGTGCCATCTGTGGCACCTGGAACCCTCTACGACTTATAGAGTGGATTCGTAGGACTTAATCAGTAGCTATAATTTGGACTTCTTTCCTTTTCCAATTTCTGAGGTGTTACATAAGTCAAGAGAAATAAATAAGATTTTTACTGGTTAATAGGGTTAGTTTGTGGATATGAGATCAGGAATGGATTTGGTAGGAAGACTCTGGTGTTAATGTTGAAGGTCGTTTCAGGAAGTCATTATGTGATAGAAGGATTAGGCAATTATCGATAGGAAAGGTGGTATGGCTCTTGATGGTAGAGTCGGCAGTGGAAGGAGGTGGGGTGACTTAGGATAGCGTGTATGAGTTCAAGGGTAGTGGGATTCTGTAGTAATGGCTGTGTTTAAAGGATCCGGGTGAATACTTTGAGTCATATGTTTTCTTCTGATTATTTACATGTTATTAAGTGGTGGATTTGGGATCTCCGATGATGCCTACCAGTATGTGTTGTTTGTACTGATACTGGTCTTGCTATGCTAGTTGGCATAGTCTGGTTGTAGGTTCAGTGATGTTTCTTAGATGAAGACGACGATAATCTCTGTCAGCTTCTACTTGTTTTTCCTTTATGGTATAGCTGTGTCTTATTTTTAAAACAATGTATTCTCTTAGTCTCTTTTATACCTATTTAGACTAGTTCCTAGGGATTATTCTATGTGTTTCTCAAAGACAAGTGTATTTTATTAAGGTTGTAATTTTTTTCTCAATTAAATGGGTGTTATATTGAATTTTAATTACTTCCGCTGCTTTTCAGTTTTAAGTGGGTAGTCAGGATTCTCCTATCTAAGGGTTAGAGTAGGTGCTCGGGCGAACCGGTGGTTATGGTCGAGACAAAAATAACTGAAAGAAATTAAACTGTATTTTTTATAGAATACATGTTGAGTGAGTTATCTTAAATCTATGTTTATTTGGTTGGTAAAATGTGTCGTGACTTTCCACTTTAAAATCAAAAAGTTATTTTTTTATATTCTTGAATTAGAATTTAAGTTGTGGTTACAAAAAAGTAAATAATAATATGTTAAAATTCTTGCGATTTAGTGGGTTAAATTGACTAGGTCATGATATAGCCTATTTGAGCCCAACTTATGTTATCCCAAAGTAGATTTGGGCAGATCTTGACCCAAGCCAATTTCTAATTCATTACATTTTAATCTCTTCAATTTCAACCCCCCCCCCCCAATTTGACACCCTTAAGTTCCTCATATTTTTGGATTTTAGCTCCCGTTTGCCAACATATTTCAAACTTTAAAAATCTTAATTTTTGAAGATGTGATTTTCAATTTTTTTGAACATAAATTTATTTTGATGATAAATTTTCAAAATCTGATTCAAATTTATGCTCAAATGTCAATTAAGATCATGAGATTCAAAAGTTTTTTATTATTTTTTTATATTTCGTAACAAGTCAAAATTAGACAAATTAATTAAAATAGGGGGAGTAGAAAAAAAATTCAAACATTATTCAAAGTGCAAATAGAATGATATTTCTTTTAAATCCACACTAAATTAAACAAAGTTGAAATACACATCCTTTTTAATTGTTCATAAATCAATCTTAATAAAAATAATAATATATTTTTCTCTTTCCCACTCAAAGTTGGAATAGAAATTAAAACAAAATTTAATTGGAATTTGACTATTATAAATAGAAATTACTATGGTCAAACAAATATTAAAGATAATTTTTAAAAATATGATCTAAAATAAGTAGTCAAACAAATACTTATAGTTAAATTTAAAAAATCAATTCAAAGTCTATGGTCAAATAAATATTTGAAGGTAGATTTTCAAAATTTGATCCAAAATATATAGTCAAATATTAGTTAAAACCACAAAAAATAATTTGTTTTTCCTTTCTTAAACTTCATGATAAATCAAAATTAGTCAAAGCAATTCAAACAGAGAAAGTAATTAAAAAATCGAATGTTATTTAGAGGATTTCTTACCAACTTAAAGATTGCATCCATATTAATTTTTATGAAATTAATTTTAACAAAGTTTTACACAGTTATAAATAGAGATTTTTTTTACTTTCAAGTTATAACTAGAGGTGTTACTACCTATTTTGATATATTAATTTTTGGGAAATTGCATCCTTCAGATAGTTTCTTTAATGCCTCACAAAAAGCCTTTGCTTAGCATGAACAAGACATTCTTTTACAATTTCTTTCAATCAAAAGCTGAAGAAGAAGCGTGTAAAGTTAACAACACTCCATGGGTAGTGACTCGAGAACTAGTGGAGATACGGGACATATACCCTGCCACAAAAAATTGATTTGAAGAACCCGTGGCAGATCAAGAAAAGTATTACCCGTGACAAAGTTGTTCTAGGAATGTTGGTGATTCCATTTTTTTTTAGACATTTGAGTACATTCTTCGAAATTGGAAGTTGGATGTGGCCAAAAGTTTGGAGAACGAGTACGGGGTGTGTGTTGACCTGTGGGATGTAACTGAGGAGAATGCTCCTAAGAAGTATGAAGGTGAAAGTGTTTGCTTAAGAAAACGATACAATGATAACTATTCTCTTTCATGCATCAAATTGTTCAACGATTGCAGATTGGGCTTTGGTGATTAAATTGGGCTTTACTGGGATCCTAGTTCTTCATGCTTAGTGTTCAAATTACTTTCTCAAGTCCGCGTTTAGTGAAAGGTCCAAGAATTTAGTGACAAAAATAACATTCAATAGTCTTTTGTTCAGTATTACTCTTTCATAGAATTGTAATAGGTGAAGATTTGATTTTGAAATTGAGATATTTGAATTATGGAGTATGATGATTCTTGAAGTTCCTAATATAGTCTACATAATCCCCTTCTTCTACTTGTGTTTTCATGCCCGATTATTTTAAAGCACTTTTAATATGAGAATAATGTAGTTTACTGGGTTTCATGAATTCCTCCAATAATTTAGATTATGAAATTCATGAAGGAGTAATTGCTTAGAGGTGGGGGTGGGGTGGGGGGTTGATACCAGATCACTTTCCCTCATTGTTGTCAGTATCATCATATCATCGTTATATATATATAAATATGAAGGAATAAGATCAGTTCGAGTTTTTCTTTATTATTCTGAGTAATAGCTAGAGTTAGCTATGTCGGGTTCTTGAATTCTATAACAACTTGAGTTAGTTAATGTAGTGGGCAATAGAGGTATGCTTTTATTTGTGTAATAGAGTTGTTACAATGAGCGGGAAGAGATTAAGAGTTTGTTTCCTAGGTTACAAGGTTTGTAATCTCAATCTTTGATCTTTGAAGTTTAATGGATTTGAATTGAAAATACTGTGAAATAGGTTGTGGTTTTTTCCTCCCTTCAGAAAGGGGTTTCCTCATAAAAACTCTCTTGTGTTCTGTAATTTAAGTTTCTTACTTTTCACACTATTCTTATTGAGTCAAGAGACCTGGTCCATTGCCTGATGATAACGCTCAAACTATCCTTCAAAACAATTAAGAGAATAAGCGATCATTGTCAATAAAAACCCAACAAAAGTGGGGGTCAAATCCCAAAGGGAGTGATCTAAGGAAAGAATTCAAATAGAAAATTAATGAAGCAACCTATTCCTCGTAGCCATTTAGAGAAGAGGGGTGGATAATCCCACCAAATTTAATGAAGATAGTTATTGAACAATTAACACCACTAACTTGTGAAAAAATAGGGATATAGAATTATGAAAAATTTAGGGGTGTGGGGGTTAGAATTGATGTCATAAAAGGGGTTAAAGTGCTTGCTAAAGAATCACTAATCAATCACGGATAAGCTGGGCCATCATTACTAGTACTAATCTTTTTTCGATTATCCGGGTCATCATTACTAGTACTAATCTTCTTTCTATCTTATAATACCATGGCACAAAATCTCCTTTCGGTCTCATTTGAGCACATTACCAATCAACCTAATACTTTACGAAATCCCTCTATCGAGCAGATTTTAGCAACAAGATAAGATCTACAATTCTTTTTTCAAGCAATTTTATAGAAATAAAATCTACCTCGCAAGTATCAAGCTATCTAACCACTTCTACTAATCCCTTTTGGCCATCAATTGAAGATATGACCTAGGGTTAAGTTGTTCACCTTAACCCATTGATTAACCTCATGTTAAATAGCTTGAATCCATGATTAATTAGTAATAAAACAGAGCAAAAAAATTCACCCACTATCATTCATCAACACCCAATCCCATAATCATACCCCTAGACTTTTAGGTTTTAGCCACACATACTAAAAAGATAAGAGAGTATACCCAAAGTGAATTCAGTCATTAAATTGTAGCTAATAAGCAAGAATATTGAAGACCCACTTCAAATTAAATTCTCCAAATATTGATTTCAAGGCTAGTGAAAACCCCAAAAACTAGAAAGATGAAGAAAAAGCTCTAGCTCAGTGTTCTAAAGTTTAGATTGGTGAAAAGTACAATTTCTCTCTCTAATTATCTATTTATAGCTTTCCCAAAAATAAATTTGAAATTCTTTCGTGTCTTTTTTGGCGACATTAGTCGGGCTCACCTAAAACATTCGACGAATTGGTGTTTGGTCCTTCAGCTCACCCTTTCTTGGTTTAAGGCTTCAAATGTTTAAATCTCAGTCGGTGGACCTAACTATGCCCCCTTTTCCCATTCGGTGTGTCACCGACATTTACCTTGATCGTCTTCTAAACCTTCATTTTAGCTCAAAAATCTATTGCATTAGGCAATGAATCTTAGCTCGCCTTTTCGTGTTCGGTGAGTCACCGATTTCTTCTCTTTTCACCGACTTAGCTTGACCCATTTATTTTGACCACTGTCAACTTCGGCGAAGACAGCCACTTTAGCGATCCACTCTTCTCTTTTGGCAAGCTTCAACTTTTGGGGTTTTCCAAAGCTCAACAATTTTGGCCTCCCTTCCAAGTATTCATCCATACCTTCTCCTTTGACCTTCATAGCTGCAAATCATCATAATATTATTAGTATAGGACATAATTAGGCATTGATGAAACTTATTGTTGAACAAAAAATGCCTCAAATGAGTGTAAACATATCACTCATCAACACCTCCAACGTAAACTTTTGCTTGTCTTCAAGTAAATCAATAACACAATTAGTTAAACAAGGGTGTCTACAACAATTCTCAATGAGATCTAACATGCAAGTGACCCTACAAGATTACTCTCAATCAAATGCAACACTCAATCATGAAGAAAAAGCATTAAATGATGACTAGTCGGTATCAACTCAAGCTCAAGCTTACTATAGCTTCCTTCTCATGCAAAACCATGTTTAAACAAAAGTGTTCAAGTGCCCTCACATCAAGAAGATTCAGTGCTCTCACGAAGTGCATCAACAAAGAAGTTAGGAATGAATACAACTCTCACTCTAAAAAAAAGAAATGCATGCAAGTTTTACCCCATAGGTTTGCCCATATTTTTCAATCATCACACAACCTAGTTCATGCAAGATCTCAAGGTTCTGTTTGGCTTGTAATGGGGCTGAAGGTAAAGGTATGATCAATTTGTCTTAGTGACTTTACTATTTAACAGTATTGTTGTACTCAATACTATCTCTTCTCAAATTCTTTTCATTCCTTTCACTTGGAGACTCGAACATCAATCTTTTATTCACTTTTTGAACACCCCTTTTATTTCAATACTTTGTTTTGCATTTCATTTTTAAATTCTCTTTTTTAGGAGGGGTTCCTTCATTTTCCTTCCAAGGCTCAAGACTTTCAAGGTTGAGTGTCATTTTTCTTGATCTTTTCACATGGCTTTCCTTCATCCTTCCGTTCAACCCCCAAAACTTAGGCTTTTGGCCTGTGTTGGCTATTCAAACAAACCAATGCTTCAAATGGATTTATGGGTGAGAAATTAGGGACAATTTAGTTCAAGAGGTTTTAACAAGGTTGCCAACAAACGATTTAGGCTCAATTAGTGCTAAAATGGTTGCACACCTTCATAAGGTAGTCACAAAAGGTTTGGGCATTTGGTTTTTCTCTCAAAATATGTGCCCAAGATCACTTCTTGCATTTACCAAAGCTAGATAATCGAACTAACAAGGCAAATTCTAGGATTCACAAGCATGATTTCAAGTAAAACCTTACCACACAAGGAACTTCAAACACAATAACTTAGCACAGTCACACAAGATCAAAAGCTTACGTTGGATGTTCATTGCAAGGCTCACTTCAAAAAGTAGCTAGTCAACACATGATTCACCAAGATCATTAAAAAATGCAGTTATATTGATTTCTTCTTGCAATAAAAATCACTAAACATATTTCTCATCACAAGCACTATTTTAGACAACGATATTGAACACAATCGATCCTCGATCATCACAATGAAAACTTCAAGCATTTCAACAACCTAAAAACACCATTTTAGATTCATGGGGTAATATGTATAGAGAGATGGAAATCAAACTAGCACTATTAAGTAGAGGTTAGGTATGGTCGGTGCCTCTCACCCCACCAAAAAAAATGCGGTATCCTTAATGTAAGAAAAGAAAAGAGATAAAAATAGGCTGAGTGGCTCCCTTTCATATGAAGGATTGGATGACTAGGGATACGAAAGGTAGTTGAAGCTCACTGAAGAGGTTGATGAATGATACGCCCTAATTACACCTCCTTAAAGAGGTATAAGCGCTCGTTGTCAAATAAAGAACATAACAAAGGTTAGGGTCGATCCCACAAGAAATATGGTTTAGACTTAGTCCAATTTATTGTTACTTGTACGTTTAGCCGAATAATCTCTGTAAAAAGGGGGAATTTGTAAATAAAAGAAATAATTGATGTAGGAGTAGTAACCAGTAAATAAGTAAAATAATTTGCAGTTTGTAATATCAATATGAGTATGAAACTAGGGCACATGTTTTCCCCACAAGTTCTTAACTCAGTAATCCTAATAATAATAATTCTTTCCTAGTGTTTAACATGCATAGTTGGTAAGTTAGGTATCCCTAATTGATTGGTCCTCCAAATCGGGAATTTCACCACACAACTTGGTCCATCTACGTGTGTTGTTTTACTAACCCATACCTTTGACCCAGATAAGCCCTCTGCGTATGTGGTTTAGACTATTAGACAGCGGACTAATCAATGCTAAATCTCCATTGTTTAATCTCTTTATCATTCATTACTTCCTTGGTTCAGCAAGTAGGAACGAGGTGGGTTCTAACGTTGTACACCGTTAAAAAGCATTTAAAACGAAGAGATTAATAAATACATGTATAAACACTTATCTAGAATTACAACATTATTAGTTTTACTTTCGTTATTTACTCATGGTTCCCACAACCCTAGTTGTGGATTTAGCTACTCATGTTTGAAGGTTCACAATTCATATTAGGGACTGAATAATAAATCATCAACTTACAATGATAACAGATGAAATCCACAATCTCGAATTGAAAAGCAAACGCAAACTTTTTAATCAAAACTTCAAGAATTAATTGCTACAAATGTTTGCAAGATAAATCCCAAACCGAAAGCAAAATATTCGAAAAACGTCTAACACCAAAAAATGAAAATTACAATTGGTATTTATAGGGAATTAAACCCAAACTAAATAGAAAAAGGAAAACTAAGGAAATCCGGTCATTAGCAGTGTCTGTCACGACCCAAAGTACTCCCTAGATGTGACATGGCGTAGAAGATCCTGAGAGGCCTCATACAAGCCAGTTAGCATGCATCATACAAGATAATAACAATTTAAGAGTTCAAAAGACAATTCATTACGGGAGTGTGGACCTACGATTCCCTATCGACGGTCCGTCGGTGAAACCTTTGTCCGTTGATGGGAGTCGTCATTTACTCCTATACATAGCCAAATAAGAAATCATACCTGGGATCTACGGAAGCTATCTACGGTCCGTTGATGGAACGACGGACCGTCTATGGCAACCGTAGACCATATGATGCTGCAAACCTTCAGGTGTTTTCTTATTTTCCTGTGCACGTAGCAAACATGAGGTCCTCCTTTTTCCATTTTCTTGACTCTTTTTGGACACGGACCATATACTTACGTTAATCTAGCCAATACTAAGACTCAATAAAACCTAGAACTCAAGAAAAGTCTAAATATTCATAAAAATTACTTAAAACTTCTAAGTTAGCTAGATTTTACAGCTTGGGTTGCCTCCCAAGTAGCACTTGATTTAACGTCGCATCACGACGCAGACCTCTTGACTACTCAGACTTCATCAAGACTCCATTGCTCAATCAACTCGTTGACCTCTTCCATGTGGCCCATATAGAGTTTTATTCTATGGACATTAACTTTGAACCTTGTTCCTTCTTTGTTTTCGAGTTCAACATCTCCATGTGAGAATGCTCGGATGACTCGAAATGGTCCCATCCATTTTGACTTGAGTTTGCCCGAAAAAAATCGTAATCTTGAATTGAATAGAAGCACCATATCACCAGGAGAAAAGTTCTGCTTTTCGATATTTTGATCATGGTACCTCTTCATATTCTCTTTATACAAGGCTGAACTTTCATAGGCCCCTAAGTGAAACTCATCCATCTCGCTCAATTCGTGCACCTTCTGACTTGATGCAACATCCCAATCTAGATTCAACTTCTTGAGTGCTCACATCGCCTTGTGCTCTAGCTCTTTAGGTAAATGACATGAATTCCCAAAAACAAGTCGGTAAGGAGACATACTTATGGGAGTCTTGAATGTAGTGCGATAAGCCCATAGAGCATCATCGAGCTTTCTTGACCAATCTGTTCTGTTTGCATTCATAGTCTTTGCAAGGATTTGCTTGATTTATCTATTGGATACTTCAACTTGGCCGCTAGACTGTGGATGGTAAGGAGTTGCTACGCTATGACGAACACCATACTTCTCAAGCAATGCCTTAAACAGCTTGTTACAAAAGTGGGAACCTCCATCGCTAATTATTTCCCTTAGTGTACCAAACCTGGAGAAGATATTCTTTTACAGAAATGTGGTAACACTTTTACCTTCATTGTTTGAAAGAGCAAAAACTTCAACCCATTTGGACACATAGTCAACCGCCACAAGTATTTACTTCATCCCATTCGAACTCACAAACGGACCCATAAAATCAAGGCCCCACACATCAAAGAGTTCAATCACTAGTATTGGGTTCATTGGGAGTTCTTGCTTTCATACCTCCTTCTCTTTGGCATCAATCATAGGCTTTGGCGAAATCATGGGCATCTTGGTGAATTGTAGGTCAATAATACCCACATTGCAAGATCTTATGAGCAGTCCGGATACCACTATGATGACCACCAACATGAGACGAATGACAAGCTTCTAATATACACATCATCTCTACCTCGGGCACACAACGACAAATAATTCCATCAGCACAGATACAAAACAAGTAAGGCTCTTTCCAGAAAAACTTCTTCACATCATACATGAATTTCCATCTTTGGTGGAACAATAAATCTGAAGGCACCACATCGCTTGCCAAATAATTGGTGAAATCTGCAAACCAAGGAATAAGATCAAAAGAAGCAGCCAAAACCCGTTCTTCTGGGAATGTATCATCGATCTCAACTCCATCCTCTAGTTTCAACATCACTTCTTCCTCTAATCTGGACAAGTGATCAGCCACTTGATTTTCTGTCCCCTTCCTATCTCTTACCTCGAAGATGAATTCTTGCAATAGTAGTTCCCATCGAATTAGTCTCGGTTTTGCATGCTTCTTTGCCATGTGATATCGCAATGTAGAATGGTCATTGTGCACAATTACTTTAGTGCCCAGCAAATAGGATGAAACTTCTCAAAAGCGAAAACTACCGCAAGCAATTCTTGTTCAGAGACCGTGTAATTCTTTTGAGCAACATTCAAGGCTTTTCTCGCATAATATATGGGATGAATAATCTTCTCGCACCTTTGTCCCAATACTACACCAAGGGCCACCCCACTTGCATCACACATAACTTCGAACGGTTGTCCCCAGTCTGGTGTAATAATGATGGGTGTAGAAGATAACTTCCATTTTAGTGTCTCGAATGCTTTCAGACAAGTATCATCAAATTCGAACTTCATCTTCTTTTCAAGCAGCTTGCACAAAAGATGTGCAATTTTCAAGAAGTATTTAATAAATCTCCGATAGAACCCTGCATGACCTAGAAAACTTCTAATAACATTGTTGGGAGGGGGCAGTTTTTCAATTACCTCGACTTTAGCTTTATCGACTTCGATGCCATTTTGTGAGATTCCGTGGCCCAGCACTATACCTTCTTTCACCATGAAGTGGCATTTTTTCCAATTTAGCACAAGATTGCATTCTTCACATTGATTCAGCACTTCACCTAAAAGCACCAAAAATCATCAAAAGAGTTACCAACTACAGAAAAATCATCGATAAATACTTCAATAGTGTCTTCCACCATATCAAAAAATATAGACATCATGTAATGTTGAAATGCCATTGGTGCATTACACAAACCAAATGGCATTCGTTTGAAAGCGAATGTCCCATACAGACTAGTGAAAGTGGTCTTCTCTTGATCTTCCAGGCTTATAGAGATCTGGTTGTAGATTGAATATCCATCTAGAAAGTAGTACCATCCTTTGCCGTCGAGACGATCTAACATTTTGTCCATGAACGACATTGGAAAGTGATCTTTCTTGGTCCATCCATTTAACTTGAGATAATCCATACAGACACTCCATCCCGTGCCAGGCCTCATCGGAACGAGCTCATTCTTTGCATTTGGAACCACAGTGATTCCTCCCTTCTTTGGCACGCATTAGACTGGGCATACTCATTTACTATTAGCAATCGGGTATACTACTCCAGCATCTAACCACTTGATGATTTCCTTTTTTATAACTTCTTGCATTGGTGGATTCAACCTTCTCTGGTGCTCGACACTTGGGTTTGCTGTCCAGCATGAGTTGAATTTTTTGTGAGCATATTCCAGGTGGAATGTCAATGATATCAGCAATTGTCCATTTGATCGCCCTTTTATAACGCTTCAACACCTAGATTAAACCTCCTACTTGCCCTTCATTTAAATCAGCCGTAATAATTACAGGCAAAGTATCATTAGGGCTCAAGAAAACATACCGTAAATGGGATGAGAGAGCTTTTAGCACCAACTTTGTGGGTTCATCTATTGATAGTTTTGCAGGTGGAGTGTCGCGATTCTTCAAATCCAAGTGCAGCCTCCTAGGTGGACGACGAGGGTAAACACCTTCATCAAGGGCAGCAACTAGTTCATCATACTCCGCAACAGCATCGCCGGCAAAGTTCATGATCACAGCCTCTAGTGCTTCAACACCTAGCCTCTCCTCAATGGGCACCTGTGGTTATAGTTCATCAACACAGTTCACCACCGATATTGTATTGATGTCACTTTGTTGCTTCATTGATTTGCAGATGTTAAATTTCACCTCTTCATTGTTTAACCGAAACTTCATATGCCCTTTTTCCAAGTCTAACAAAGCACATCCCGTAGCAAGGAACGGTCTACCCAGGATTATAGGCACTTCAAAATCCACCTCGCAGTCTAGAATCACAAAATCTGCGAGAAATATGAATGCTTCAACTTTCATTAAGACATCTTGGAGCACTCCTATTGGTTTCTTCACCGTCCGGTCAGCCATTAGTGGCCTCATTACAGTCGGTTTGGGGGCTCCCAAGCCCCATTTCTTGAACATTGACAACGGCATCAAATTAATGCTAGCACCCAAGTCACATAGTGCTTTTGCAAAGGGCATCATGCCAATCGTGCATGGGATAGTTAAGGCTCTGGGATCTTCCTTCTTTTGCACTAATTACCGAGTCGCAATGGCGCTACAATGTTATAGCTTGTCATAATCTTTGAAACTGGCAGCTCTTTTCTTGGTCACCATATCCTTCATGAACTTTGCATATCTGGGCATCTGTTCTAGTGCTTCAATCAAAGGAACATTAATAGACAACTATTTTAACATAGAAAGTAACTTCCTATACTTCCCTTCTTCAGTCTTCTTTACCAATCTTTGTGGAAAGGGAGGTGGAGGTCTTGGCATAGAGATGACCTTTTTCGTGATTTTGGCCTCCTTCTCATTTTGATCTTTAGGTAGTTCTGCTACCTCAGCTTCATCTTCAATCGGTTCATTTGCAATTTCCACTCCAGTTGGCATAGGAGGGTCGACTATTTGCTTTCCTCCTCTAGTAGTAACTGCAATGCAATGTCCATCATTCTTCGGATTTTGAACCGTATTGCAAGGAAGTGTTCCTTGTTGGTGTGGATTTGCTTGCGAAGATAGTTGGTTCAACTGCTGCTCAATCTGTCTAACAGAAACTGCATGTGACTCTACTTTTTGTCAAATGCCTGATAGGTCGTTACGCATATCCTTCACCTTTTCAACTGTTGAATCAAATCATTTCATCATCTTGCTCATCATATCTTCGATGTGATTTAGGTTCGATCCTCCATCTTGATTTCCTAGTAGGATGTACACACAACTTCTATAATTCCTGTTGTTATACCCATTATTATTGTAGTTGTTATCGCGGTTATACTATCCTTCCCAATTGTAATTTCTATAGTTCCAACCTTGATTTCCTTGACCTTGGCGCCAATTATCCTCATTGAATCCTTAGGCATTGGTCCGGAAACCCCTCGGTTGCTCGTTCACAAGATTTGCATCCTCCTCACATGTATACCAATTAGTTGGTTGCATATTATGGTGATATTGGACTTCATTAAATTTTTTTGCATTACTTGAGCACCAAGCTTAACTTTATTCATAACTGTGCCACTTCCTCACAAAGATCATCGTTGGAATGATTTGGTGTAGCTTGTATTGAGAAAGTGTTCTTTGTAGTAGCCGAAGTTCTCGTGCTTCATGACTTGTTATTCTTCGATATCCTTTCGAGTTTTTTAGCAATTTTCTGGAAGGTATTAGCTCCATAAGATTCACCTGCAATAGTATCTAGTACAACCTTTCCATTATCATCTAGTCCTCTGTAGAAATATTCCTTGAGTGATTCATCATCGATGCAGTGGTTTGGCAAAACCCCCATGAAGCTTGTAAATCTATCCAGGAATTGCTAACTGATTCACCATGAAGAGCCACAAAGTTATTGAGTTTATCTTTGAGTTTTAGCTTCTTTGATACTAGAAAGTATTTTTTCAATGAATACTCGATGTAGCTCATACTATGTGAAAATAGAGTTGTATGGGATCTCGGTCAACCATACAGTCGCATCACCTGTCAAAGAAAGTGGGAATACATGAAAACCGATCGCATCCAAATCTAAGTCCAGCCTCCCCACACTACTCTTGTATACACTGAGAACCTTACGTAGATGAGCATATGGATCCTCCAATGGTAGCCCAGCAAACAGTCCTCGGGATGTCAGCATCTGCATAAGGCTGCTGGTAACCATAAATGTGTGTCCGGCTGGTAGTGGAGGAACGACTATGGCACCAGTTGATCCTACCACATTACGATCGACCTCAAAGTTACGGCGAGCATTAGGTGCAGGCTGGTTCTGTACTCGAACCTCTTGAAGGTTTCTAGGTGCGTCCACCACTCTTGGAAGTAGGGCTCTAGGTACCTCTTGATAATTCTCTCTGTTTGGATCATCTTCTTGTATTAATTGTTGACCTGTTCCAGCCTTTCTTCGCAGTGTCCTTCTTATTTCCGAATCGTAAGGAGTCAGGGGAATGCCTTGATTTCATGTATTTGGCATCAACTGGAACTAAGATATGTGGAAAACAAAAACAACAATAAAATGTAAATCAAGAAATAATTGGCTAAAGTGAAATAACGAAATTATTCTAATCTAAAAGCCTTATTCCCCGAAAACGACGCTAACATTTGA